>VXCM01002952.1:0-60619 GCA_014773175.1 Lucifuga dentata | reverse complement strand
AAAAAAAAAAAAAAGGGATGACAACATGCTTTTTTCCCACATTTACTGAGATTTTTTTCAAACATGTTGTGTTTTACCCTCCCATGACCGCTGATTTCCACAAGCATGCATGCAATATACATCCACACAGCAGGCGCACAGAATTTACACACACACTAACGCACACATGAGCTCACACACCCTGCAGCCTTTCCCTGGTGTGTGTTTCACACGCCACCTCTGCTGCTTCCCTGGAGTGTTTAGAGTGATGCAGTGTGTGTAGAGAGCAGCCATGCCTCAGCGCTGGTCTCAGATGGCCTGGTGTGGCTGGCTGTGGTTACGCCTGTTGAGTCCGCCTGACCACCACATGATGAATCACATCCCTGCTCTGTCCAAAAAGACACACAGACTGACCCACCAGCACTCAGCGCAGCAGCCCAGGCAGGAGAAACAACTGTCCTCTCCCCTCTTTGTGCACAGAGATTAATTTTTAACAAGCCGAGTCAGAGCTCTCAACAGCAGCGCAGAGAGCAGGAAAACCAGAAAATCCACCAAGGAGCAAAGGGGAGGAGGGAGAAAGCTGAGTTGCAGCCCTCTGCTGTCAGGGTCTCTCTTCTTCTCTCTCTGTGATTTGTGCCCTTGGCCAGGTCCAATTCATGTCCCACAGATAGCTCAGCTCATGCCCCAGTAGGCTTGTTAGAGCAGTTGAATAAACGCCTACATGTAAGGATTTGGCCCAAAAGCTACAAAAAACAAAAAGCAACAACAAGAAAGCAAATCCAGGCGGACAGACGACAAAGTGAGACATTGCCCAGTTTGTTTTGTAACTTTTTGTTGCTTCTTTTTATAGGCATCAGAGTGTTCGCTGAGATCTTTGTTGTTTGCTGGTACAACACAAGTTAAAAAAAAAAAAAAAAAAAAAAAAAAAAATTTCAATTACAGTTTGAGATAGAAAAGAACAGTGACTGTATGAAAGAACTTGTGTTTAAGGAAAAGATAGAATTTTTTTTCATTCTGTTGTTCCTCTCTGCTTTGTGGGACAATTTGCTTTTATGTGTTATTTAACGTCAAACTCAATGAAAGTATAAGTACTTGTCTAGATTTGTTTCTGGGCAGAAGATTCTAGTTATAGAACAAACACCATTAGTAATTTAAGTCAAGTACAAATCTGTGTCTAATTTTATGCCATCATGAAAAGTGGAAAATCAGGGTTAAATTCCCAGGCTTGATGCATTCTTAAACACTCTTGCGCTCTCTTAAAACTCTTAGACTATCCGTGTGTCCTTCATTCAAAGTTCTCGCACTTTAACGCTGACCACGTATGACGGCCACACTGTTTCTCTGTGCTTCATGAATTGCGAGAACCAGGACAACTGCTGCATATGGGAGGCTCTTTAGCACCGCTGGGATTCCCACCTCTTGGTTTGATTTTCTTTCTAGCCTTCACATATCACTCGTGTAGATTTTTCCACTTCATGCAACAGGAATGTTCTTCAGACCCCAGAGATCTCCTGCCAGGAATTAGCAGCCATTTGGCAGTCTTTATAATTCCTCATGGAGGCATCATATAGGTGCCGGTACTTTCTCACCTCCTCTGCCAGTCGCTCGTCAAAACTGTTTGCCATTGTTTGTTTTTATGTCTTTCCCTCTCCCTTTACATCATTCAGATGCCATCTGCATTGTTTCAAACTTCGAGTGGTGCTCAACTTCACAGGCAACCCTCAAAAGTGGTCTATTATGTCGTTATTATTATGTCACATTTTTTGTGAGCCCACTGTATCATCCTCATCCAGATTAAGCATAATCCAGATTTAAGACAAACTACATCTACACCTAAAACCTAAAGTGACATATTAAAATAGCAATTACACTCAGGTCTTCGCCCAATAAAACTTGCTGGAATGCATTTATATTATTGTAGTATTCGTAGTGTAACGCAGATACACAAACCTGTGTAGAGAAATTGTGTGTAGACTTGTGCAAACGTGTGTCTCCCATTTCAGATCCTCTGACAGAAAGCTGTTATTGTGCTCACACTATTTGAAGACCTCCTAATAGACCACCAGGGATTCCACTTAGCCAATCACCTCTCAGCTTATACTCCTGAGTGGAGAACAGCACTCTTCCAGTGAGTAGGGGAACAGTAGACAGGGAAAAAAGGGAAAACAAAGGAAAAGAAAGAGAAAATCACCCATCAGAGAAGTAGATTCCTGTTACCATGGCACCTTGGTATGGTTACAGAGCAGAATTCTGAGCTAACCTGCTTTCTTCACCCAGTACTCCCACCTTTTCTCTCCTCCAGCACACCTTTTACATGCCCCAGAGGAGCTTTGGAGTGCTCAGCAGAGCACAACCCTGGGAGAGATGCTCCACAGCCAGGCAGGGGTGAAGAGACACCTCCAGCTGGATGCTGGAATCTAGGGGAGAGGCTCTAAAATTAGCCCCAGCATGGGGTGCAGGAAGAGGGGAATGGGGCAGGGGTGAGAGTGGGAGCATGGAAGAATGGTAGAGAGAATGAGGGTGAGAGACCTGTGGAGGAGGAGGAAAGCTGGGAGGCAGAGGGGGCGGAGAGGGTGGTGACAGCACCCATCTCCAGAGACGCCCTACTCTGCACATGCACTAGGCTGTGGCAAATTAAATGTCTGAACTAGTACTTCATAAATATACAGGCTTACACACACCTCTCCTCACACAATTATGCATGCTTATAACACCATCTCTCACACATTCACTCCCACTCACAAGTGTGATGCATACACGTGCATGCATGCACACACACCAGAAAAGCACAGACACACATACAACATTATTAAATGATTTGCTCATTGTGAGATCACTATGTGGCTATGCTGGGACTTAAGCCCCTCCATGAATAGTCCAGTGTCAGTGGGCATCTGTGTCCCCATGTCCCACTTAGTCCCCTGACGAGGAGCCCAACCTGCTGCTCAGTGTGTGAGAGCTGAGGGCAGATGGGTAGAGTCTGATTATAGAGTTGTCTGACCTCTCTCACAGGCAGCTCACTATGGCTTGTGCCCAGGGCCAGCACAGAAAGAGTGTTTGTTGTTGGTATTAGGAGCTAAACAGCTTAACGGTTAGCAGACGTGCTTCTGGAGGGCAGAGCACATACTTTTGACTTGCTGCCAGACTGAGAACCAAGGCGAGTCAGGGGCCTGTCACCAAGTTACAAAAGGGAAAGGAAAAGGAACATGAAGAAAGATTTAAGTATAATTAGGAGGCAGGTGTGGAGGAGGAGAATGCTGGATTCCAGCATGAGAGAAAAATAGTTGCAACTCTCACACAATTATGTTTGATTATCAGAACTAATCTGCATCATGAAACATATGGCTCATAGCTCTTGCTTTAGAAACATCACCTGCACTGTTTTTTTTTTTTTTTTGNTTTTTTTTTTTTTTTAGAGATTTAACTGTTGCTAATATGGGCTCGGTATCTTGTAGCCACAGTGTTTAGTAATGCGACCCCAGGTCACCCCAACAAGCATATAATGTTCTGTAAACACGGCTGTGAAGTTGTGCTCTGTGGCGTTACTCAGTGACCACTTTCTGCTGGCCTCTCCCACCTCACTAGCCCACATGTCATGCATTCTACTGACTTCCTGCTAGGGTTTGATGCCTCAGCACACGGCTCATCAGAGACAGACAGTAAAGCTCATAGAACGCAGCTATTACATGGCATTTAAGGACCGTACCAGTGATTTACCTGTTTAAATCTAATCACATACCAATTTCCGAAGCAGGTGATACATAGACCTTAAAATTCAACATTTCTCCTACTAACATGTTCATCTGAATGTAGAAAGGAAGGCTGTTTTTAACTTGTCAGACTTTTCTCTTGGGACTGTATTCCCTGGTGGAGACATACATTATCTTCCATGCAGCTCCACATTGGATCGGTTAATCAAAGCTACTTCGACAAAAATATTTAACAGGTGTCATGTTCGCTATGATGAATCACTTAACTCAAGCAAGTTTTAAGTCTTTACAAGTTCATTTTAAGAGCATACTGGAAACAACTGAAACCAATGGCAGTCTGGAAGGCAGGAAAAACAATTCTAATATTTACTGCTCCAGTATGTTTTGTGAAATGGTTGTCAGACATAACGTGTAAGCAGGTTGTATATAGGGCTCAAACATGAAAAATCACCAGAATGGTCCTTTAACATTGCCTTTAGTTGCACACGTGTATGTGTTTGTTCTTGTGCATGTGTGCTCCATGTGGTTGTGTGTCTTCACTAATGTAATTGTTATTAATGGAAAGTAGATGCTTGAAGTGCATGAAGCTGATGACATTTGTTATTTCTGTGGATTTCCTCACAACTGACCTTAAATCTGTGTACAAATCTTGGCTAACATGAGTACACAAACTAAAAAGTAAACTGCACTCAGATTAAGTTGAAGTACTGCTAACAGACTGTGTCAACTGTGAGCACAGTCCAAGATGAAAAGGGCTACAGTAATCCCCTCTAGCCTGTAGACTTCCCTAATCTCCTGCTTTTGTTGTTGCTGGAGCGCAGAGGAGGGTGTGACAGGGTCAGGGGTGAAAGTTAAGAGCCTAGATAGATGGATGGNGGGGGGGGGGGGGGAGAATGAGATTTCATTCTCTGAGAAGACCATGTGCCTTTGGCTGAAACCTCTACTTCCCCTGCAGCCCTCCTTCCTCCTCCAGGCTGGTGATAAGAGAGGAGGAGGGCCTTTTTGGAAACACAAACAGGTTTCTGATTCACAAGGGTCAAGGGTCAATGGGAGAACTTCCAGCAGTGAACACCTATTCCTATTGTACATCTCATCACACAGTCACACACATATACAAGTCCCACACTAAAGTGGACTTGAGTCTTTCCTTGCCTTTGTCTAGATTTTGGTCGACGGCGAGCAGAGTTGTTGGAGTAATTCCTCAGGTTACATTTTTGCTTTTGCATTGTTTCTTTCATATTAGTTTCTAACTTGTTTTGACAACTGTAGAGATAACAGTTGCAAGGTGATGCCCTGGCAACACTGTAACCGTGTTCATAACTGCGTTGATGGAAACATCTTCTGAATGTAACCCGACAGGAAAAGATAAGACGAAAACAGCTCAAAGAGAAAGACAGAGTGACTCTTGACTCACACACCCTTAAGAACACACACACACTCTTGTCCTCTACCTATACATTTTTTGACAGAGGTGCGAAGGTCCCTCCCTCCAGCCAAATACCTGTGGGATTATTACCACGCAGTCTGAAACACGCCTGGCCAAAAGACCTGCCCACAATCGGGGTAAAAACAACATCCGAGCTGGGGCACTGGAGAAATCCCCGGCCTTTATGTGAGAGGCGACTGCAGGAGATGAGGTTGCACTAGCATGTCTTCTCCTCTGTGACCCCGGGGGTTGATAGGTTGAGAACAGTGGCTTGCATTGTTTGCCTGTACTATCCCCCACTCCTCCACCCTGCACCCCACCCAGCTGAAGATCGAGTTAACTCTTGCCTGCGGTCACTCCACTTCGCAGGAACCCAATCCTGCATCTCTCTCTCTCTCTCTCTCTCTCTCTCTCTCTCTCGTCAGTCAAGCTTTTAAACAATTATAATAGGCTTATTATATTATTAGGCACATCAGTTTGGTGCTCGTTGGAGGGAGGATGAACGCATGTTTTTCAATCCATTCCTCTTTGAATTGATTTTCACTGTCAACTTTTCTTTTACTGGCCACCTTTGAACATGCCATTTCAGATTGATTCACATTCGAAATGTAGACTACTAGGTAACTGCTTGCGAAATTAGCTGCGCTGTCAACTCTTGATGAGCCTAACACCATGTCAACCCATCGTTGTCACAGAGATGACGGGAAGCTGAATGTGACTGGACCAAACCAAAGCAGAGTAGACATTCTCACACAGACAGTGGAGCAGTCGGACNGAATGTGACTGGACCAAACCAAAGCAGAGTAGACATTCTCACACAGACAGTGGAGCAGTCGGACATTCAGAGCGTTGCTTGGATGGAGAAAGCGGGAAATTTTGACTCGCTGCATCACAGCGATGTCTCGCAGATAATACAAATAATATGAAAACTATAATTTGCTCAGAGTCTGGAGACAGTTGTGGTTCGGTCCGGATCTGGACCAGAGTCCGGCCTTTAAGGATGACTGGTTTAAAGCTTCAATCCATTTCTTATGTGATTCACTGTGACTGGAGCCTGACTGAAGAGAACAAAGGCCATAAGGGCCGCTGTTACTCCAACGGGGGGGGGGGGGGGGGGGGGNGCATATATTTTTCTATTTCTGTTACATGAAAGGACAATTCCAGTGATTTTGCATGTTTAAGCCCAATAAATACTACCCACATACAAGTTACATTACTGACCACTATTTTCCAAAATATAAAACATAATTTTTCCTGTCATTTTTCCAGATCTCCTAATCTTTCAAGATCAAATGTTCAGGTGATACACCCACTTTAAAATTCAACATTTTGCCTGCTAAAATGTACCACAATGTAGAAGGGACAATTGTTTTTAATGTCTCAGTAAGAGCTGCCTTCTCCTAGAACTATATTCCCTGACAGAGACATAGTGTTGTTGTTTTTTTCTTTCTTTCTCCGTGCAGCTTCAAGTCGGACCAGTTGAATTAAGTAACTTTGACAAAAAATAATAATGGCATTTGGTTTGCTGTGATGGATTACCTATCTCAAGCATATTCAAGTCTCTACAAATTAATTTTAATAGCATACTGGAATGGTTGTCAGAAACAACATGCATGCATGCAGGTGGTGTATATTGAGCCAAAACATGCAAAACAGACGTTATGTTCCTTTAAAGGCCAATGTGCAAAATTATTCCCTGGGTATTCTTTATCAGTTTATCAGTTTTCCTGGTGATATGTGCACCTCCTTGCATGTGTGTAATGTATGACTTGTGTGCTATGTGTACAGAGAGAAAAGGTTCCTTTGTCTTGTTGCCGATGCTAAGGGGCAGAGCAGGGGAGCAGAGCTGGGCCAGTGACTCATAAATCACAGGAGAGGATAGAGAGTAACAGCTCAAATTAAGATAAAACCCCCTTAATTATCAGCTAAACAGCCGGGTGTCCCCTCTCTCCCTGGGCTATCTGTCACCCAGCAAGCAGACCCAGTCACCAGGGGACAGGCTTTACTGCTCCTCTGACAGAGTGGAGCTGCCACTGACACACGCACGTACACATGTACACACACACACATGCACACTCTTTTCTCACATCTCTTTCTCACATGTGCATAAAGCCAGAGAGATTTATCCAAACTTTGCCAGTGTTTGTTAGTCATCCAGCATGTGGCAGTCAATCAAATGAACTGGTCACACATCACCTTTTTTGGATCCATTGCACCTCCCACACACACACACACACACACACACACACACACACACACACACACACACTCTCTCATTCTCTCTCCACCCCCTTTTCTCTCTTTGCTTATTCACCGCGCCAATTATCATTACCCTAATGACTTCTCAATGGCCCTCACTCCTCTCCCTCTTCAAAGGCTATCTCTACCTTGCCCTCCTCCTTTCTCTCAATTTGTGGCCCACTGAGATATCCTGACATTCTTGTGTGGTGACAGTGACACACACACACACACACACACGGGTCCTCTTGCCTACCCTAGAGGTACATTGCAAAGTAGTAGGTGGGGAAGTTTTGAGGACTGGGTCTACTCGAAGCTGGAGAGGGTGGCTGAAGCACACTGAGATGTGTGTATGTGTGTGAGCTTTGTGTGTGCGTGCGTGTGTGTGTGTGTGCATCCATGTGGGTTTGTATGTGTGTGGAAGCGCATACATTTGTGTCAGAGAAATAGAGTGAGAGAGGAAAAAAAAGGGAGGGTGGAGAAAAAAGGAGAGACCAAAGAACTCTATTTTGGCATTTGTGGTGTTTGAATGTTCTTTTTTTCACCAACTCTTCTTCTTTTTTCCTTCAGTTCTCTTCGAGGCAGCGTATTGATTTTATATTAGGCCTGAGCTACCATCTGGCTGCTTCTCATTCCTCTGTTTTTATAAAGCGAGGAGGAACAGAGAGAAAGAGACCGGGCACAAAATTCATTATGCGTTAAATAAAGACAGTGAGAGAAAGGGGAGCATACAAAGTAGTGTGTGTCTACATGTGTGTGAGAGAGACAGAGAGAAAGTGTCTCACCACATTTGTGCTTATGTTTGTGAGAATTATGTATGAGTTATGTGTTATATTCATGCATGTGGATAAAGAAGGAATAGAGGGGTGGGCAAACAGACAGACAGGCAAAATGATGGACTATAAAGAGTTGCACTCGACAGCAGTTCCCTGGTTATCCAAAGGATTTTCACAAGGGGATCACCACCACACACACACACACACACNCCCCCCATCTTAAAAAATACAGATAGTTCCCAGGAGAAACATTTCAGCCCCCGTGAGCCACAAATCTCTATCTCCCTCAATCGCACATGTGGCTGCCGTGTCTTCGCTGTGGAGCTTTGCCTGTCTAGTTAGGATGCAAAAGTGCAAAGTTCAGGTAAAGCTGTAAAGTTATACATTCTATTCATTGCTGTGAACAAATGAAAAGGAGCTAGCACGAGGCTCGTGATTGGGTTTTAATCTGAAATGCGCATGTGCGGCTCTCCAAATTGTAACGGAATTTGCACCACTTCCTCTGACAAGATCTGAAATGGATCTGACTAATGCTTGCTAACTACAAACATCATAATCGCAAAGGTAAACATTTCAAAGTTTACACAGTCTGTTGCTCGCTAAGCCGGTGTACAGATGTGAGCATGAATAGTTGATTGGCTCATCTGCTAACATGAGAGGATATAAAGACATTGCATTTCCTAGATAAGACATCAGAGTGTGATTGAATCGGGAAAATGAAAACGTGGCCCTGTCATTACAAATACAAAACACACTAACCTTTAATCCTGCTCTGTGTGTGACCAGGCAAAGTACGGGTGCTGATGCTGAGCAAGTCATCAGTGTAGAAGGCTGTGGGGTGCTGAGCCTGCGCTGAGGACTAGGACTGTTCGGTGATTAATGGTAGGGGACGCGCCCCACTAATTGTGGTCCCTGACACAGGCACACGTCCCCAGATAAAGCAGGACAGGACTGGAGCAGGGTGCCATGCTCAATCACCTTCCAGCAGAAAGCCTGTGCGCTGCTCTGGGGGCTCTGGAGGAAGGAGAGGTCACAGGATATCTGCTGATGACAGAAGAGGAGAATGGGGGAGAATTTTAAGGTTTCGGCCATACAGCTGAGACGGGGATTTACTCGACACAAACAGAGAGGACGGAGTAACAAAAACTGGCAAGGTATCCCGTACTGACATAGAAAGGGAGAGATTTGCCAGGCCTTACTTTATCCTCAATGGATTATCCTCATTGGTTTGAATTAAGTCTGCTTTCGGCCAGTTTAACTATGTGCACCTGTTGCAACAAAACCGTATCATTACAATCATATTGTTAATTGCCTTTTTATTTGTTTTGGAATCACTTTTTTTTTCAGCAATCTCTCTCTCTCTGCAGGTCTAAAGGAATGAAAAAATTGTCGGGGATCAGCATAAATAATGAACAAAAATAAGAGTTTTTTAATATGTTTGAATACTGCACTTTTAGAACATAAGTAAACCTTTCTTTTTTTAACATTCAGCTAACATCCCTCAATGGAATAATGTTCTATAAAGGCAGCATAAATGGTCCCAACATGCAAATGCTTTGTGCTTCTTTTCCACTTGCCGGCATCTTTTGAGAGTGACGACAGATGGAAGTCCTGAATTGGCTTCAGCGAGGGACTCCAGACGCTCAGCTCTATCAAGAAATCCCTTTATGAGGGGGCAGAAGCAGACTGTTTTCATATTGTTCCTATAAGCGAGTATAGGGCAGAAAAATGGAACAGTCCTCAGAGCGACAAGGTGGTATAATCTGGAGCAGTCTGCAGATCAGCTGTGGTCTCACTTCACATTTAATTACAGCACAAATGCTGCAATAACCTCTGACATCTTCAAAAATACAGAAGTGCTTATCGGTGTTGTCATGTCTTTGTGCAGGTGTGTGTGTGTTTAAGTGTCTGTATGTGTGTATGAACATTTCTTAATCACACCTCTCTACAGCCCTATCATCCTGGGATCGAGTCATTCAGCCAAAGCCCCCCTTGGTCCCTCACTGGCCCCGTAGCCCCCCAGGCCCCCGTAAGCTTCCCACAAAAAAGTCCACAATGCTGTTCAAACAATAGGCCAAGGGACAAAGAGCACATTTACACAAGTGGAGCTTTCTTTGAAAGCAAAAAGGCACCGTTTGGAAGACTTCCAAACCGCTCTCCCCCCCCCAAACAAAACCCAGAGACCCCTTTGCTCTTCCACACCCCTCCTCTCAATTCCTTAGCTTTAAAAAAAGAAGTCCACCATTCCAGTGATGGAGACGTGGGAGCCAAATATGCTACGCCAAGACCAATCCCACCAGCATATCCACAAGCACCCCCAATTTAGCCAAACCCCCACTTTACAGGACAAAAGCCCTTTAGAGCCTGAGTGTATGTGAAGGCTCTGGTGGATACCATAGTGGCTTAAAGACCGTGGAGGCCTCTAAGAGACACTTCTTTTACTTCCAGTCTCTCTCTCTCTCTCTCTCTCTCAGGTTCAGCAAGGGGTAGAAAGGCTTGTAGGGGGGCAGTAAAGGAGGTGTGGGGGGCAGAGGGTGCACTTATGTCAACATTGTGGTATTTTCCCAAAGATGCATATCGCCTCTATACAAATAGGAGATGTATTTATAGGCGTACATAGAAAGCTGCATGAGAGGAGAGTGCTTGGCTGAGCTCTGTCGCCACGGCCCCCATGGCACCATGGATGGTCTTCATGGCTAGTGAAATTGTTATTCTTTAGATGCGCGTTGGCTGGGAAACACACAAGTTCTCAGGCGACCACACAGTCCTCTCCCTCCCAATATGGCTGCCATGCAGAGGAGCCCATTGAAGGAAAAGGTCCAGCGCTATACATCTTGACCAGAGCCAATATCCCAAGGTCTTTTTGTCATAATGTCCCGCAAGGCTGTGGCCAGACAGTTGGGAAAACATGGCAATCCTTACTTTCCCTCCTAGCTTCTAGGATACACCATGTGACCGTTTAACAGATTTGTAAAAGAATCTCACTGAGGTGTGTGCTGGAACAAGAAGCTATTTTAGGCTTTAACTCACTTTCCAAACAAGGCAAAACCAGAAACCTGTGAGAACAAGCCCTTGTCTTGCTGTACTAGAGTTCAGCCAAACCAGACAGGCAGGTAGCGTCTCCTGGCACACAAGCTGTGTTGAATACTTAAAGAAATTTAGCACCGTGGCATGAACAAACAGTAAGCACAAAGCTCAGCTCAAGGTTTAGTAAACAATAGAGAAGCACTTGAACCCTTTTTGATCCGTAAGCAGTGACCTGAACCACCCCTGAAAAAGACACAAATACAAAAAGACACACCTTTTGATCTCTAGTTGGAAATACTGCCAAATACTAGTCAAACCAGCGTTCATCCATGACTGTGAGCTTATTGTTTCCAGAATCACACACAACCCTCAATATGTCCTCTGTGAGCTTGATAAAAGAAAATAATTATCATGCATTTGTGCCAAAATGCATTTTACAATTTTATGCATCTTCGGCTTCAGCTTCACAAGTGAGCAGTGTAATCATTACATATACCCTGTCTCTCCTTTCACCCCCTTCTCCCTCAACAGGCCCTCCCAGGTGACATGACAGTCTCTCTCATAACCAGTCTCTGCTGTTTGCTAACGCTGCAGCTCTCCGTGCATCACATTCACAACAGGCTCTGCAATCCCACACAGCAGGCGCTGGGTACGACAGCAAGCACAAACACACCTGAATAACACAGACAGGGTCCTGCAGGGAGATCCAGGTTGGGGGTGTGTGTGTTTGTGTGTGCGTGTATACGCGTGTATCCTAGACAACAGCGATGCAAGTTGATCACTAGTCCTGTTAGGTAGCATTGACGTCTCCACCTCAGAGCTGGCACACAGTGGAGATATTGATTAGCATTAAGCATCCATGCAGATGGCCGATAAAGAGCAGGTGAGCGAAAGAGGGCCTGGGGAGCAGGGGAAGGGGAGGTGGGGTGTGTGTGTGTGTGTGTGNGGGGTGTAAAAAGATAGTCATTTGCAGCAAAAAAGAACAAAACAATAATGAGAAAAAAACAGGAGAACAAGAGAATGAGCAGTAATATATTACAAAATGCATAAAAATACTGCACATTGTTTCTATTTCTATGTATGGTTCGATTCATTAATTTACTGATTAATTTTCTATAATTTTTTTTAAAGGTTAATCATCATTGCTTATTAGATATCATCAATGCTGAATAGCTGTACTCAAGTAAAAGTAAAGATATCTCACTGAAAAATTACTTTATTACAAGGAAAATTTGCTTTAAAACTAATTAAGCAGCTGTTGTTAATTTTAAGATACACACAAACATGAATATAAAAGGCACCCACACATTCTCTGGTGGCTACACCGTGACGTAACGCATAGTCAAACAAACACACTTAGCGTTATCACGAATATCAATCAATTAAACATTAAATTAGTAACTTAACCAGCAATATTTAACAATTTAAATGTCACTTACAAGATCTTTGACTCAAGTATCGTCCGCTGAGGTGAAAAAACATATATATAAACTAATTTTTTGCCTGAGTCATGCAGTCATCTGCTGCAGTGACAGGAATGTATTGATCTTCCGCATCTGCCAATAAAGGCTATCTTACGCCACTGACGTACGCAAATAGCGTAACAAGTGACAACATACCATACACATGCTAGTACCACGTTACGTTTTGAAGAATTAATGCTGCGTTCGCTGTACCTCGGAACTGCAAAGCATAACTCGGATTTACGCCATTTATGACTACCGCATGGCTGTTTTAACATTTATGAGCTATTTACTTTCTAAAACGACTACTGTATTACAGTGTTATATATTTATTCTCTTTATGTGTCTGTATGATGAGTGATTTAAAGAAAATGATTTTAAACATCCATTACTAAAAAGAGAAATTACTGTTTATGGTGTGAGCAGCAGCATACTGAAATGATGTGAATGAACTCGTGGTTGACGAACGTTGTGCCACTTTCCAGCTATGAATTAGTTGATGTGGCGTTGACATTTCCTAGTTGGCTATAGAAATTTCAAGTTCCGAGTTTGAACCAAACGCAGCATTATTTTGTAGGGAGTAATGAACCTGTACTGAAAAAAAGTAACACAGTAAAAGTAGAAACTTTATTTTGGAAATGTAACGGAGTAAAGTAAAAAGTTTACGAAAATATAAATGCTCAAGTAAATTACAAATTTCCAAGAAAAATACTTAAGTACTGTAACAAAGTATTTTTACTTCGTTACTTTGAGTGTCAGACTCGATGACGGGAAAGATGGTGGGATGCCACACAGCACAGGTTGTGAGCAGGAGTACAGGAGTAGTAAAATTCATCATCTTAGTTTTCTGAGAAACTACAAAGCCACATCTTAGTTTTTCTGATGTTGCTGCTTCTGACTTTGGTATGACGCAGGTTCCTGCATGCTTGTCAGCTACTGTGCATCAGTCCACAACTTCCTGTCATATCTGTCACTTGGAATATACTGTAGATGCTTCTTTAATTCACTGATGATCCTCAGGGTACACACAGTATTCTGTGAATATTCTTTGAATAAAATTGCATATATAGAATATATATATAGCATGCTGCACTGCACAATTATTTTTGATTTCCTGTTTGTTGCTGTGACAAGAAGGAGTTTTCTCAGAGTGTAAGAATAACAAAACCAGCACCAATGCCACCTTTAACGTCATATTTATTGTTATTTAGTTACTCAATAAAACATATACAGATATATACAATATGCAGGAAAACAGACGACTGCACTTTACGTATTATTTTAAAAAAGAAAAAACAAAAAACAAAAATCAGTTTTGTAAATTGCCGTCACAGTCCTCCATCTATTGTTTCAGAAATTCAAATTCAACAGAAGCTTTATTTAAAGATTACAAGATTGCCTAACACACAGCAAATTTTCTCTTATTTTACATGTGCAATACCAATAGTTTTTTTTTTCAAATCCCTTATTAAACAGTCCCTTGACCTCCGTTTCAGTTGCCATTGGCTGAATTGTACAGAAGTGTTGAGTAGAAGGATTGAGAAGAAGAGAAGAGAAGAGAAGAGAAGAGAAGAGAAGAGAAGAGAAGAGAAGACGAGATTTTGTCACTAATAAAGGCATAAAGTCAGACAGCTATTGCAAATCTTAAATGATTAACAGCAGCAAATGATAATGGTTAAACGTTTGCTTTGACAAAGAAAACTGTGTCAGGAAATAAATGTCTTGAGTTACATTCATGTGTTCTCATCCCTTTTCCCTTCTCCCTCTTATCCTGCTTCTGAGTGTTCAAGCCACTTCTAATGAACAACAGGGATTATTTAAGTTTGTGGAAAAGAAATCTATAATTCTGTGTATATTGTATATATGGAATTAAAGGGGAAAAATTTGGGCAGCAAGCAGAAGAGTTCTCGTTATTGGAAGGATAATGTACACAATATGAGTGTAAATATACGGTAAGAATAATCGCATAAGAAAGACAACACTGATATACAATCAAAGCCGATGACAACTGAATATCTGTTTCTTCCGGTTTTGTATTCTCCACCTTGACGTTTCTTTATTTTTCTTCAAAAAAGAAAACAAAAGAAAAATATTGACTTGAGGTTTTCCAGATATGGGCATCATCGAGTAGAGCCCCGCTGCATTGTCCAGCAGTATGCGAGGGAAAGTCCTAAAGTGTGGTTGCATGTGTTAGAAAAAAAACATGTATTTGCATGTGTGAGGGTGTGTGTGTGTGTGTGTGTGTGTGTGTGTGTGTGTGTGTGTGTTTACTTGTTTGTGTTCATGTTTGCATTTATGAGTGTAAATGTCTTTCTCTCTCCCTGAACAGGCAAGAGTTTCTTGCAGTCATCTCATCAACACCTTATCATCATCATCATCCTTATCATCGTCTCTGAATCTTTACTTCTTATGTTGTGATCTTCTTTCTTAGTTCTCGCTGGGTCGACATTGTTCAAGTCAGCGCTGCCACAAATGTCCCAAAGCGATTGGAGATATCAGAGTGGAGGGAACGCCAGGAGGAGACAGGTCCCCCTCGGCCCTTGCTGTCCCCCAGCTCATCTGTGCAGTGGACGGACAGGCACTGCAGGTGGTTNTCCCCCTCGGCCCTTGCTGTCCCCCAGCTCATCTGTGCAGTGGACGGACAGGCACTGCAGGTGGTTCCCTCCGTTGCCTCCACCGCTCCCACCTCCTGCTCCTCCTCCTCCTCCTCCTCCAGCCCCAGCTACCCCAGCTCCAGCTTTACTCTGGGACAGCTCTGATTCTGCAGACAAACACAGAGGAAAAGGTTAATTAAGATTGTACAAAGACTCGCAATGAAAAGCAACTTCAAGCAACTGGCAATCACGAATACAGCTGAGCCATTAAAATACACACTTTTAATTAAACCAGTGTCATTTTCACATCCCACACTAAATCTGCACTGTGAAATTAATTCAACACTATTCTGCCCCCCCATCGAGAAGACTTCCTCATCCTCCTCCACATCAAGCTTGAAATACACACATGAGAAAACACACAAACATACATGCATTCATTTGCTCCCAGTCAGCCGTGCAAATCAGGAGCGCTCCTGCATGACCTCTGGTCATGAGGTCAAAGTGCACAGAGAAAACTGGCCTCTAACCCTGCTTGACTCATTTTACTGGTATAATGACCATGCCATGGTATCGACCCTGTGTCACCAAGGTGTCAAGCTCCGTATTAAATGGTTGCACAGAGATTTCGGAAAATCCATACATAGGTGTATTAAAAGTCGTATTACATAAAAATCAGCTGCGCCAGATTTAATGCTGACACATAAGATGCATGCCTCGCATGTGGAGAAAAATCGCCTTGTGCCATGTGGTGAAAGAAGATTGACGAGGACAGAAAGTGCTTGGATAAACTATATTTAAAAGCACAGCGTCACACTTCATCAGACTGCAGCGTACCAAAAGAGTTCAGGGGCAGAAATAAAAAGTTCTGAACACAACAGGGGAGAGAAACATGGCAACTAGGAGAGAGGAAATGTTTGGGCTGTGTGTTATGGCACTAGCATTGCATTGTGTGCTTTGGGTTTTGCCTCCAAGCAAGCCCAGAGCACAGAGAAAGTGTGTGTGATGATGTTTGAGATCCTTTGCTAAAATCAATCCGATTATTCATCTCCTAACCACATGAAGCAGAACATCGGCCCGCTCCTCAGGTGGAGGGTTGGGACACACTGTGTGCTGCACAGCTTTAAGGTACAAGGGTAACTTTTGTCTGACTGTAGAGACAGGTAGAAAACAGCTCTGACAAGCTGAGTTACATGTGTCAGCGAGGGGAGAGTCTGTGATGAGTGCACAGTCAGGGCACAGAGGCTGCAGATAACAGCACTCCAGTCATATGCTGCTATATTCAGCTGATAGACACAGAAAGAGGAGCGCCATGCTGACCTCCATAAGCCGCATAAACCCTTTTCTCCTTTTTAGCTCGTCTTTCTTTTCTCTTTAAAGGACAATGCTCAATAAATAATACCTACATATAGTTTTCCTGTGATTCAGCCAAATCCCCTAATCTTTCAAACTCAAACGTTCAGGTGATGCACCCACCTTAAAATTCGATGTTTCAATGTTTCACCTGCTGACAGTTATCTCCAAATGTAGAAGGCATAATCGTTTTTAATTTCTCAGTAAAAGCCATTTTTTCCTGGAACTGTGGCAGAGACATACATTGTCTGCCATGCTGCTCTGTGTTAGACAGGTTAAATAAAGTTACTTTAAAAAAAAATTAAATTAATAGACGTGTCAGCTGTGATGGACTACATATCTCAAGCACGTTCCAAGTCTCTACAAGTTGATTTTTATAGCGTACTGGAATGAACTGAAACCAACGACAGTCTGGAAGGTAGGAAAAATAATTCTAATATTTGCAGCCCCAGTAGTATGTTTTGGGAAACTGTTGTCAGTAACATTACATGTATGCAGGTTGTATATATTGAGCTCAAACATGCAAAATCCTTTAACTGTTTTTGCTGTTTTTCTGTTTTTCTCTTCGCTCTTTTCTCTGAGTGTTGCAGTGACACAGAGTTAACAAAATACACAGCCAGGGAAGAGAAGGCCGAGCCAGGCAGACACAGAGGCAGGCAGAGAAGGAGGCTTGCCCCCCAGCCTGTATGGGCTGCAACCAGTGAAATGGAAAAGTGAGGGGATTTGGGTAAAGGTCAGGCAGCCAAGCCTCCCGTTGTTACTTGTTTCGTTTGTCTCGGTGACTGCGAGTCTCTCTAACTCTCTCTTTTTCTCTGCCTCCCTCTCCATCTCAGGGAGGGGCATGGTGTAAAAAAGGGGGCTGAGGGNAATCAGCATGTTGTGTTGGTGATGGCGGTGACAAGATCTAACATTTGCCAGAGGGTCCAGTCATCCACCTCAGCATGGCAGATCCCCACCCCCTGCCAGTATCCCCTTCACCCCTCCACCCACTCACACTCCCTCTTCCAGCGCCGTGCCCTCCAGCACCCGCCAGCAGCCCATGCTAGCTGGGCACAGCAGGGTCCGCACCGGCCTGAATAGGCAGCCAAGCGTTCCCCTGGCTCGCTGCTGACACACGGCAATCTGACAACATGCACAGCCAAAAAACATACAACACGCCAACCGCTGCCGCCAACGTATCCACACCAGCCCTCAGCTGCTGCACACATGCATGCATATGTATGTGCATGCAGAAACACACAAACACGCACACAATCACTGCAAGAACTAGAATAGAAAATATATATGAAAAGTGTACACAACACAACTTACAAACAAAATAGCACACACACATACACACACATAAAACATTCTTCCCTATAACACAAGGTCTATGTTCCATAAAAAAAAAAAATAGTCAAACCAATCAAAAAATATATATATATATTTTGGGTTGAAATGTTTCCTTTTATCTTTCAAGCTAAAGATCTTCAGTTATGGTTACAATAGACTTTTCAATGAAGAATACTTTATTATAAGGGAGGACACGTGTCACGTGACACGTGTTTTTGTGGAAAATCAAGGCGCTACACTTAAATTTTAAGCATTATCCATGACGGGGTGTTCATATAAAAGTGGAAGCGGCAGTGTGAAATTCTACATCACACAAGTCAAAATCCCAAATCACCATGACATTTTGCAAGCAAGGAATTTTTTTTTTCAATAAGATCTATCTTGTTAAGGCTGTTCAATGACTCACATTATGTTGCCAGCGTAGAATTCATATCCACGGTAATATCTCAATGATAGCCTATTCATCTGAGGGGAACAAGTGCTTAGCATCAACAAGCGGGGGGAGAATACCTAATAAAAAAAGGGAACAGTAACAGCACAAGCAGCTGTGCTGAGCCACAAATACACCTAAATAACTTTAACCGCATTACAGCCAGAAAAGATTACCACGGCGATGTGTTAAGTAAATACTAAATTTAATGTGATGCACTTGTATCACTATATCTCTCTCCTTGTGCAGAGCTTTGTTATTTAGTGCCTGATGGTGACGCCCACACACACACACACAAACACACAGCAGTGGGGTTTGGGAGCTGTCTCACACACACAGCCAGAGACGATTTACAGAGATGAGTAGAGCTTCTCCGATTGGTGCCATGAAGGCAGGGAGCACGGCGCTCAGCTCTGGCTGTCTGGATGACACCAATGTGTCTGGGAGCTGACGGCCTCACACCGGTTTACATGTCACACCACACACGCTCAACACACTCTGAACAACGCAAGGAGGTAAACAATAGCGGCTCAACACTGTGTTTTCTGGCAATTTAATAATGAGTATTACAGTGTTACAGCAAGCAATTTTTTTTTTTCAATTAATCTGAAAAGCAGCAGCACAGTGAAAGTGCTGGCTAGAACCTTTGAGGCTGACATTGATTGTGAGTATTTATAAAATAAATAGAGCAGAAAAGAAGGTGAATGAAAAGTAAAATGTAGAAGGAGAAACTAAAGCGTGCATGAGGCGGTTTGAATCTACAAAGCTCCTTTTCGGAGCGAGTTCCTCAGAGCCGTCACATTGATTTTACCAGGCCCCAGAATCCCATGCGGCAGGCCTCTGCCCTTTCTATCCAAAGCTCTACTTCCATGACGACACTTCACCTTTAACCTCCTGCTCCCTGGGGCTCGACCCCGTACTCTCTGAACACAAACCAGCCCAATCAGAATGCTCCGCTCACTGACAAAAACACCCAAAGGCCTCTGCTCCTATGACAGTGTGTGACATCAGGTCAGATTCCTTTAGCATAACAACTACCACTATGACCGTGTGTGAGGACTGTGTCTTTGTCAGCACAATACACCCATCACCATCCACAGATACAAAGTCCAATTTCAACCAGGAGGCTTATGGAAGCAAAAGAAACGTCTTCTTTCTAGCAGACTGCAACATAACACAAATGACTACAGGTATTTAAAGACAGCAATAAAAATCCCTCAAGTACAGGTCTGTTCAGGGAAAGCTTTAATATCGTGTGGGGACCATTGGAGGTATTGTCCCAGGTATCCCGTGGCCTGGGGTGGGTGGGGTCATGTGAGGCTTTCAGCAGCCCCCTGCCCCCCACTCCACCCGACTGACCTTTCCCTCAGAACAGGGAGGATATCTGGAGGGAGCGGGGAGCACATTTCTCAGGCAAGGGCACAGGGGTTATTTTGGTTTGAATTTCCTCTCTGTTCTCTGGCCTGCAACATAAAGGGGGAAAAAAAACCAAACGTGTCCAGGCAGGCATTGCCCCCAGCATTTGTTACCTTCTCTCCAGAAACGCACCCATTCCCATCACCTCAAATTCATACACTCACACACACACACACATGCTCACACTCACACCTCCCCCTCAGGCCACAAGAAACGCTTAGGAAACTAGACACAAATCAGAACACAGGAAGTGATTTAGTGCCTCCTGCGTAAATCAAAACCATGTCCAGAACCTGTCCACCATGTCATCCAAGTAGGTGACGTATTGATCTATTTCGCTATCTCTATTTTGTTTCAGCTAAGTACTACACATGCTATTTTCTGTGATTTCACTATTTGGAAATGTCAAAGACACGGGAAAACAGTGGGAATTTTGGGATTAGGAGCATATGACAGGGATTTGCAGAAAGACACAATCTCAAAACAAGCAAACAGGGAGGAATTCTGTTCCTGACACTGCCCTGCATATCTATTTATATATCACATATATAGACATATAGATAGATGTAGTACAGAGGAGGTTGAACAATAGTCCTGGTGCATCGTGGAACTGATGAGACAAAATGAATGAATTATTTTCTCTCTTCCGTAAATGCAAATGGCAGCCATTACCAAGTCACTCGCCTCATGAGTGAAACTACAGATGTTCCTTTCCATCTCTCTCACTTTCTGCATCACTCCATCAGTCTCTACTTCTGTCTCCCAGGAGAAACTGCTCCAGTGTCATAACTCATTTGTCAATTCCTCAATACAAATTAAAGTCGCCCGACGACTACCTGTATGGCAAATAACATAACCGCTGCTGGCAGCATGACAACATCCAAGCATCTAAACACGCACATGCTGTATTTGTATCCAGGCAACATAACCCAGAACACCTATCAGGAGCTTTATATCAAACTAATGCATTTGTCCTTGTTTGGACTCTTCTGCCAGTCATTCAATAAGACAGCAGACATTTGGAGGCATGTCACATACATCCACAATCGAACGTTTGGAACACGCTGCTCCTCATCTCCCACATCTCCCAGATAAATTCCACTTTCCATTCCTTGCTCCATCCGAGGAGAATATTTACCACATGCTGAGACAAGTTTTTTTTTTTTATTTTATTCTAACACCATTCCCCAGGGTAAACAAAACACCGGATGAGCTGCTATTTTGAAGAGTTGAAAATCCAGCAAGCAAAAGGCCTGACACCTTTGTTCGTCTTTTTCCTCTCTTCATCAGTCACAAGCATGCTTCTGTAATAGGCTTCCTCTGACTGTCACTAGTGCTCAGTGTCTTGCAAAAGCTCACAACATACACACACACACAGTTAGCACATAAACAGGTGTGCAAGCACACACAACGATTCTGTCTAAAGCCCAAACACTTTTCGTCCTGCACTATTTAGAAGTCAAGCAAATGTTCTTAAATTTTCGCGAGACATTAGAATTAAGCGTGTTCTACCAGGCGAGACACCTGAGACTCGGGGCTGAAGGCTATGAGCCTGACACTGAGTCTGCATAAATCAAACTTTATGTCTACAACTGACAAATCCACACTATCAAGTTCCAGAGTCTACAAATCTGCATTTCACCACTTAAGGCACACACGCGCATACACACACGCATACACACATTTGTACACAATCATGTATAAATGCTGCCGAAATGAAAATTCATCACAATATATGTAAAAACAGGAAAGAAAAAATTTGTAAAGCAGGCCTTGAGTTACGTCGGAAGGCAGCCATAATGACAGAGCTAAAGTGAAAGTTCTGTAATATTTCACTATTCTTTCAGCATGTAAAATTATCCACAGCGTATTTATGTTGTTAATATTGGCACATGTACACATAAACAAGCCTTTCTTTCTCTCCTTCTTAAACCTGTCAATAAAGTCAACTTCCAGGAGTCGCCTTAGGATGAATTATGACTTTTGGAAACGGTATTAACAAGGCTAATTGCTATGATCATCATAATGATTATCACTACTGCAGTGCAGGAGGGCGCTATAGGATGTGTGTTGCTGGAAAAGTCGATATAAAACACCTTGTAATGACAGGTAAAGAACATGGACTGCCCCAAGCTGTTTTTTTTACACATTCAAGTACTTGCCAATCACCTTTTTTTTCTTTTTGAGAAAAGGAAATAGAAATTACTGGTGTGATTTGTGAGGTTGTTGTCGTTCTGAAATGTCAAAGCCAGGTACTCTCACAGGATTGTTCTCTATGGTAGAATATCAATATGGCTGTTTCAGCAGATTAAACTGCTTTCTAGTGGGTGTGATGAAATGCAAGTTCCCTCTTCAAACCTGTCAGTCAGACCTGCAGATTTTTAATCATTGTTATAAAATGATTGGTGATTTTACATGTTTGAGCTCAATAAATACTACCCCCATACTCGTTACGTTACTGCCAATCATTTTCTGAAATATAAAACTGCATTTTAGTTTTCGTGTTTTGCCAATTGCCACTTCACTTTCTCTGGTAAAAGCAGTCTTTTCTCCTAGGACTATGCTCCCTGGTGGAGACACACACTTTCTTCAGTGTAGCTCCGTGTTGGATCAATTAAATTAAGTATTTTGACAAAAAAAATAATAATGTGATTCCCTATGATGGATTACTTATCTCAAACACCTTTCAAGTCTCTACAAGTTGATTTTTATGGTGTACTGGAATGAACATAAACCAATGACTGCCTGGAAGGTAAGAAAAACAATCTGAAAATGTACCGTTCCAGTAGTATGCTTTGGAAAATGGTTGGCAGTAATATAACGTGCATGTGGGTGGTATTTATAGGGCTCAAACATGCAAAAATTGATGGAATGGTCCTTTAAATAAGTCACGATAACTGAAAAAAGAAACTATTCCAAAGGGTAAAGTGTGTGTTTAAACGCATCATGGCACCAAATACATTCCAAGACCAAAAATCTATGTGGTGAAAACATTGAAAAGTAAAAATAAATCTAAGTAAATCACTTTCTGTTTGCAAATTATTAAGACTATGCTCAAGTTTCAAAATGAACGTTAGATTCTGGAATATATAGAGAATAGAATTAAG
This sequence comes from Lucifuga dentata, assembly GCA_014773175.1. NCBI lineage: Eukaryota > Metazoa > Chordata > Actinopteri > Ophidiiformes > Bythitidae > Lucifuga > Lucifuga dentata. Next base: position 37,768 of record VXCM01002952.1, on the reverse strand, counting down.
TTTCAAATAAGTGCAAAAATAAGAGGAAATATATCATACTAATGAACACCTCATCTAGCTTTGCTTCCCTTAGCCTAAACAGGGATATACACTGCTATAGTATGCCAGGATCTTAAGGTTGTGCTCTGTATTCCTAAGCCTCTGTGAAAAACTTGAGCTACATGCTGTCACAGAGAAACCAGGCCAAATATGGGGTCCAAAGGGGGCCATTACTGCCGCACACATCACCCTAAACAGGTACATGAGCTACAGACGGGGTGAGGAGGGATGCATTGGGTGAACAGAATTCGCACGAAGAGCACAGCTTTTCTACAAATAAGAACAATCCAACTTATTGGTTCTGTTATGTTCATAGAGTACTTATGACCAGTTGTCTCTGCTATATTCCGAGTGGCCGCCTTAAGAATAACAGTGAATTTCTCTGCAGTGGCCTATTCAAATCATGGCCAGATTTGAAACTCCTGTAGTCTGCTCGGACTTTAAATATCGCCTGTAGTGCTGAATTTGTCTATTACAAACACACTGGCAACAAAATATTGAGGATCCTTTAAACAAGTTTCACATAACTTCATGTCGAGCAAACAGGGTTCTCATGACGCAAATGCACTGAGCGAAAATATTTACATTATACAGCCCAACTGATCCTGAAGCATACTCATCAAAACTATAATCAAAGTGTTTCAATGCTCATGCACTTAATGTAAATCTAACATAAAACAGAGCACAGTCTCTAAAAGTACAAATAAACCTAATCATGCAGGAGTCACTATCAGCTCAGGATGAACCAATAACACTCATCAGAAACACAGATAAACTCAGAAATCAGGAAGGTGGACACAATCTGGTTAAAGTCCCTTAAATAAATAAGTCCCTTAAATTAATTGTAATTAATTTGATGTGCTGTAAAATTTATTCTTCAAAGAAAATGACTATGTAATTGGTTTTAAATAAGGCATTTTGGATGCAAATTTCTTTATTAATTATTATTTGTTATTGTGAACTTCACAGCCTAATGAAATGTCAATTGTTTTATGAAATTAATTAATTAATTTTGAACATATACATTAAGGCATAAAACCCCAAATAAAATGGTGACAAAGTGTGTTTCTGGTAGTGGAAAGGCTATTTTCACTCAGAAGAATACACTGCAGGTCCACTGCTGCACATCATAAAAATGAAGAACATCTATCACAATTTTCAACACCTACATATCAGGTTTACATAACAGATCAGACTGAGCCCACTGCAAAAAAAAAAAAAAAAAAAAAAATTAACAGCTTATCTCATCTTGTACACCCTTAAAAAATTATTTCAACTACAATAAGTAAGAAAAATATGTCTGTGGAAGAAGATAAACTGATTTGCTCAAAATGCAAATAATTTTTTTTTTAAGTTTTCTTTAATGGCGTGACCTGGTGTATGTCAAATATCATTGACATTATCTCTCCACTAACTGCAAGATCTGTTTCACAAGCCTGAGGAGTTAAAACGTGACTAAATGGTTGGTTTGGATATTTTGTGAAAAGCCTGTGGGATATTAGCTCTTATGGAACTACACTGTGGGCTATGACTTATCTTAAATTATTATGTTATTTTGCTCCCTTCTGTATAGCCTAAGCATCAGATTCAATCTCAAAATCCCCCCTCCTCTCCCAAATACACCTCCACCCTTTTTTCATCTTTGCTGTCTGAAGCACTCAAATGAGAAACTGTCAGGAGCCGTGATTTGTGCTAACTAGCTATCGATCGCTCCAGAGCTGCATGCCTTGTGTCCATGCAGGGAGGGCTGTGAGAGGAGAGGAGAGGAGAGGAGAGGAGAGGAGAGGAGAATACTCTGAGCTGCTTTTAAATGCTTACTGGTTGTTGTGAATTTAGATGTGTGAATGATGTGTATTTATTGTTATCAGCCTCAGAGAAATGTAATCAGTGAGAGTAATAGGCTGAGTGAAGCTGACTGCCTATCAGTGTTGGGTTCTTTACTCATTTCTCAAGTCATAGCATCAGTGGGCTAATTTCTTACTTTTTGTTTCCACCCCCATACTCTTATCTTCATAAATCAGCACAACTCAATGATCATAAGAATTAAAAAGACTTGATGTCCAAATGATCTTGTTATTTATCCTCTAAATTAGCTGAAAGGAGGATGACTAATTATGAGGAAAACAAATCATGGATGTAAGAATTTGGGGTAATTTAGGATGAATCTTATATTTAGATGGCATGATAAAAGTAATTTGAGATTTTTCCATTTATGTATATCTGCTATATCACTACCTCAACTCAATATAGTAATTATTTACAGTACTCCTTGCTATGTAAAGTAATGGTATTATTGTTATACCGACACCCTGCTCTCAGTTTCACAGAAACAATGCGCCTGGACTCTCGTCTCCGTGCCGTGCGCGCCCCCGCCCTTCTCTGCACCCGCACCGATCAGAACAAAGAGGCGCTGGAGACGCGCTCAGGGCCACATATCCACAAAAATACACGTCCACATATAGCGGCGACACACACACGCATCCACGTTATTGCACATTCAGATTTCCACAGGCCTTTCGGAGGCTCAGGCCTGGCTGTGACGGTGATATTGGAAAATGTTTTACGCAGCAGCGTCAACCATCTGTGAAAATAGCCTGGACTACAGAAATGAAAGAGTATCCCACTCCCCAAAAAATCCAATAATATTTAATGCTTAAAATACTTATAGCTTGCCTATGGACAGCATATGCTTTATAATAACACGACATAATAGTAATAATAATAATAATAATAATAATAATAATAATAATAATAATAATAATAACTATTACAATAATAATAATAGTTAGTATTATTATTGTTATTATTATTATAATTATTATTGTTGCTATTATTAACGTTAAATTTCAAAAATGAGAACTGGAAGCGAAACTTTTGCATCATGTTTGAACAGCGTAAAATGCAATACGACTTGGCCTGCATCCTTCTCAAATTTAAAATTACGCTCAACAATAAATATATATCTGGATCTGCAGATTGTAATGAGATCTACACTTGTAGCTCTGAAAGTGCTGAGATGCTCTGGTGAAAAAACTTTGCAAATTGTGTAGAAAGAGACCTATGACTCCTAATTATTATGCACGTACACAGCAACTTAATTTCAACAATATTTTATAATGACCGGATTAAATAATGAATAATAATAATAATAATAATAATAATAATAATAATAATAATAATAATAATAATAATAATTTACATATATTCCATCGCTTCTAAATTAAATATTTCACAGGCAGAAAGCTGAAATTTCATGGCTGCACTTATGAGTTTTAATCCTGGAAATTATTGTCTTGCCAGTCTAAAATCAATCCACTTTCACCCTGAGATCTGCATTATCCCGTGGTAATAACAAAAACAAACACGTAACAAGGCGAGGGAACCCCGCTGCGTGAACGCATATCCTCAAAAAGCTATTAATCTTCTCAATGTAGCTGTTCACCCTGAAAACCCAGATAAAGAACCACAGGAAATGTTTACTTTTCTTGAGCTGTTCTTTTGAAGAGCCCCTACAATGAATAAACCTACAAAAGTACAACATGGATTACTTTGCTCACCATTTAAAATCGCTCCATTATGATTATCATTATGCAGATTTATCAACATCGACTTAATTAATAAATGCCGCATAAATTACAATTCGTTATTTTTTCTTTTTGTCCAGATTTGACTAAAATGATCTTTAAATTTTCCAAACATGTTAAGCCTCTAAAATCCAATAAAATCCAAACATCCAAGTTACACGGTGACCGCTTCGCTGCTTACGAAGAAAAGTGTTTTAACAGTACAATATGAACAAAATGTCTGGCAGCATAAACACATTTCACCCATCCTCTTTGTCATGTCACTTTGCATTTCAGATAAAAAACAATAAAATCATTTTAAAATTACAGTATATTAATTTAATTGACAAAAAGACCAGTAAATGCAACTTGTGTGTGTGTGTGTGTGAGAGAGAGAGAGAGAGAGAGAGAGAGAGAGGATGAGACAGAAAGTGTGTAAAATGTAACCAAAGAAAAACTGTTTCATTTACCTTCTTTACTGTTATTTTGGCTCTTGTTTTTTTCCCAGGGTCCCATGGCCTTGTCATCCTCTGACCCGTCCATCATGGCCTTGTCGCTGGGCACGTACCAGGTGGCGTGCTGCTCTGCCATGAGGGTGTCAAGGTCAATAGTGCCCATTGAGCCCTTCCCAGCATCCGGGCTGCAGCTCGCCAGCTCATTGTCTCCGTTCTGTGAGGGACAGTCGCCATTCTTTTTGCCATTCTTCATGGCCAGTGGCTGGTCCTCTGAGATACTGAATTGCTGTCGCTGTAGCTGAATCTGGGCCTGCAGAATCTCCAGAGGATGGATTTCTTCCTGGCCAGAGGTGCTGGAAGGGGTGCGTACCTGCTCCACTCCAGGAGTGCCCGGGTGGCTCACCCCATTGCCCCCTGTGCCCCCACCAGCACTCAGTCCATAGCTATCCGGTGTTGAGGTAGTATGATTGTTAATGCCCATGCCCAGGGGCTTCTGTCCATTTATCATCCCGTGGTCACCTCTCTGCAGTTTAGGTGAGCCTGTGATCATCGGGCTGCGACTAGGCTTAGCGACAGAGGCCCCTCCTGCATCTGAGCTGGAGGACACCTCATCCTCGTTGCCATAGTGGGTGCTGACATCATCAGGAAAGTCCACTCGTGGTGAGCTACTGTCAGACTTGGCAACACTTTGAATGCCGCTGTCCAGAGACGACATCAAGTCTGTCTGGTCCCCCAACATTAGGTCACCTCCTTTTCCCCACGAGGGTGATTGGAGGTGTTTCTCATGGGGCGTACCCCCACCCCTCTCCCCAATGCCAGCTGAGGGGGTCTGCTGGCCTGGACTTACAACAGGGTTACCGTTGTCAGAGGAAAAAAAAATTCCAGGGCTTACATGTCCACTGTCTCTTTTTCTCCTCCCTCTCCCTCTCCCACTCCCTGTTGTTGCCTTCCCCTCACTGCACGGGGTAGCGTCCATGTTGTAATTTGGGGAGAGGGCACTGGCTTCCCCCTGCACCGTCTGGTTTTGACTTGTGGGCTTAGAGTTACTATTCCCGGGGCCGGGCATCTGGCTGTTCTGGGAAGTGCTGCTCTGAAAATATTCAGGACCAGCACTGCCAGTCCCATTAGATGTGCTGCTATTAATGTCCTGCTCTGTCTGACTCAGTTTTCGCTTGCCCTCATTTTGGTTCTTCTTGTTGAAAGTTACGTTTAGATTGGGGGCCCCTAGACTAGCGATCATATTCTGGCAGGCGGTGGAAAGGGCTGCCAGGCAGCTCTGGCCAAAAACACTGTCTTTAGCGCTGGTTTTGCTAAAGTTCCCAAGGGAGAGAGCACCAAGTTTACTAACCGATGACCGCTGGCCTGGGGGGAACTCAGATTGAGGAGGGTAGCTCCCTGGTGAGGTGTTCACCCCCTGGGGAGTACTATGGGCTGGCCCCTGACGGTTAGCACCTCCATAAGGAAACGTTGGCTGTGCTCCCATTGGAGGTGCAGGGAAATCAGTAGGTCGCCTCTCTGCTGGTGCATTCGGATGCCCTGCTCCTGCTCCTGGAGACTGCATCTGTGAGAGGTTGCCCATGTTGCTGCTGAACTGAGAGTGCATGCCTGGGGAATGGAGAGCCTGTACGTGGCCATCACCTGGTATTCTCATGGACTCCTGCATGCCCATGCCTTGTCTAAACATCATCCCAGCTCCGTTCTGCTGTAACCCCATCTCATGGGCCCCTGAATCATTACCTGCTCCACCCATACGCCGTGACATCATCTCCCCTGGTGGGTGGGACCCTTGAAACCAGGAGTTCTCCTGAGTTACATGAGGATTCTGTCCATCAATATTAGGCATCCTGCCACCATTCTCTCTGTCAAAGTTGGGCTGAGGCATGCTCCCCACTGGGCCTCCATGAGCCATTGGGCCAGGAGGGACATCACCGTGGTGACCCAGCTGCTGCAGACTGGGCTGCCTCATCCTCTGCTGCTGGTTACGAGAGGCCATTTGTTTTATCATCATGGCTGCATTCTGACGCTGTTGTAGAGACTGCGGCTCAGGCCCTGCATGCTGCAGAGGACCTGGTGGGAAACCTTCACTCACAGGTGGGGTGAACTCTCCAGGTAGGCCTGGATAGGCAGAGGGGGAGAGGTGGTTGTCTATGCCACCACACCAACCTTCACCTCCATGTGCATTAGGAAAGTCAAATCTTGGCCTTTTAGGCATGTTCATATACGGAGAGTCAAAGTGTTGCAGCCTCTGATTTGGGGGCTGCTGGGAGGGAGGAGGAGGAGGAGNGAGGAGGAGGAGGAGGAGGAGGTGGCTGTTGCATATTAAACATGGGGTCCCCATAGGGGTGCAGGCCTCTATTTTCCAGTCTGTGAATGGGATATTCAAACTGGTTGTGTTGGCCAGGCATCATGACCCCTCCATCCAAAATGTTAGGGTTAGTAGAGCCAGGCTCAGCCTGAGGGGGTCGGGGGAGGCCAGGGGGGCATGAGTTCTGTCTAGCTATCAAGCCAGCCTGTTGTTGCTGCTGCATGAGAGGATGCCTCGCACTGACCCCCGGCTCCATTCCCACGGGTACCTTCCGGCCATTTCCAAACCTCTCAAAAAACACTCCATGCTGAGGCTGCTGGGGCTGTGGTGGTNACCTTCCGGCCATTTCCAAACCTCTCAAAAAACACTCCATGCTGAGGCTGCTGGGGCTGTGGTGGTGGCTGGTGTCCTTTAGACATGCCCTGCATACCTGGTGTCCGTGGTATGCCAGGGTTCCCTGGAAAATTCCCCCCAACAGGCCTTCCAGGTCCAAAATGTGGTAACTGAGATTCTGACTCTGATGGGGAAAACACAGGTACATCAAAATGTCCAGATGGAGGCTCACTGGGGAAATTATACTCTAATCCCTCTACAGCTCCCTGGTTGGGCATCCGCCGAGGTTCCAGGCCATGAGCCTCGGAGGAGGAAGATGAGGAGGAAGGGAGACCATGGAAAGATGCTGCCCTGTTAGGTGACTGGTCCAAGGGTAGACAGGGAGCAGGCACAGCGTGGCTGCCACTGGGAGGCCCATGATGTTGGAAGTCAGGCATGTTACCAGGCCTCTGCTGCTGCTGCTGAGGAAAGCCATCTCCTCCCTGGCCTTCAGCGAGAGGATCAAATCCTTCTCCAAAGCCCTGCTGTGCTCCCATGCCATTGTTGTTGTAGCCCATTAGCCTGCCACCATGCAAACAGGATGACCCTGGCTCTGGGCCTCCAAAATTCCCGCTGAAGTGCGGGTGATGTTGGTGAGGGTGAGGCTGATGGCCGTGAGGATGTCCTTGATGAGGTTGCTGGTTGTTAAAAAATCCATGCATGGGTCCTTGTTGCTGCTGCTGCTGCTGAAGTCCACCACCTGCATGCATGTCTGTGTGACCCCGTGGGTGAAAGCCCCCATACTGCTCTCCGTTCATGTTCATATTGAGCCCAAGCATTGGTGGCTCAGTTAGAGGGCCCATGCCGGGCTCCACAGCCCCCGGAGGTCCTCCAGCGTGAAAACCAGGGCTTTTATAATGGGAGCCCATGTTCAGTCTTGGTTGGTTTATGTTTCTCTCTGACTGGCCAGGGTTTCTGCTATTAATCTGTGAACCAAACTGTTCCAGCCCAAACATACTCCCCTCCTATCAGTCCCACATGACGGCCAGCTTGCCAGACATCGGCACACTGTCTCTTTTTCCGTCTGTCCCCAAAAGCAAAAAGAAAAAAAAAAATACAAAAACTATTCAAATATTTCTGTCACACTATTTAGTAAATTGCTCTTTCTATTTTAAATGTATTCACTCACCAGATACGTTCTCATTGTTCTGGATCAACTGTTTGTGTTTTCCAACTTCATCAAAGACGCGTGGAAAAAGGGACAGACTGTGTCCAAATACGCACGAAAAATATGTCCCCGTTCCCGTACTTATGCGTGCACTTGTCTGCTCTTCTTGTTCCCTTTCATTAAAGAAACCTTTATGTGACACTGATATTTCACTTGCAGCATGGGTGACCTATCGTACTCCAAAGTTTTTCTGTGCGCATTTCTTGCCGTGACACAAAAACATCTCAACTTGTAGTCTAAGGAGCGCGCAGGAGGATTACAGACATCAAACAGGGAATATGACAATTTATGTCACCTAATTCATTATTCCAGCCCAATATCTAAAGTCCAAGAGCGACTTTTTGTGGACAATTCCATAATGGAGACGAGGAAAAAGTCCTTTTGGAGCGCTGTGGCGGCGTTAGAATAATATTCTTTGACCAAAGCCTGTGCGGGAATGTCCTTTAAAATCTCAACAACTGCAGAGCGACATGAAGCAAAAAGTCCAGTATGTGGAAAGTCCAGAAATGAGGTTGTCCAATACAGGTACCGGAGAACAGGAGAGACCGCTTACAGGCGATCTCAACCCGGAGCGGCACGGCGCGCACTACCCGCACTCCACAACCACAGAGCGGCTTGACAGCATCCTTCATCCGCTGCCGGTCATGCGCTTTTGCAGCAAAGCGCCGCGCCGTAAGTCCTTTGACTGCGTTTGGGTCCTAACGTGTGCGTCCTCCGATGGGTGAGTGAGCTCTGGTCTCAGTGCAGCTGCGATTCACAGACCCACTCTCACCCCACTCTGCCGCTTCGCGCTGTGTGAGCTCAACAAGAGTCCACAGGCGCCAGCAACAAGTTTTGCATTTCTGCAGCCACTTCCATCCGCGAGCGCTCAGCCAATCAGGGAGCCCGAAGACAGCTCGGAGGGCGGGACAAATATTTTTAAGGTGGTCTACAGAGTAAAGAGACTCAACTCGTGTGTGTAAATCAGATCCTAAAATGGCATTCACATAGTGTAATGTTTTGACCAAATCAGGTAGCTAAGGAGTTCAGAAATATTTTCGTGTCATCATCAGTTTCCCGACTGACTCGTAGTTGTAAGATTTTCTCCAAAGGGCCAAATGTTGTTTAATATGGTACAAACCTTTGCTGGCTGTTTATAAGTCAGGAACCGTGACGAGAGTGAAAGGACACTAACAGTGAAGTGAAATTATAATATATAATTTTATATAATAGGCTATATAAAATTATATAAATATTATCCTGAAGCCCCTTCAAAGAGCCCTGAGGAGATCCCAGCTGATCCCCACACTTTACTCCCCAACGGGGATTCACGTTACACCAACAAGTTATAGCTGGAGTATATAATAAAGTAATTTGTTTGTGTTATAGCCTCCATATAGACAATTCAGATTAATCTAATTAATCGATCAAAAATAGCCAGCAAACATGCTGTCAGCAAATGGGGATGAGCAGTCACAAATTGGGTCTCTTTTTATTTTTATAACTGATACGTTTTCATTTTATTTTGAATTTCTAACTTAATGCAATTATTTTAAATTTTAATGAAAAATAGAAAATAAAAGTCTATTAGACTTATGTAATGGTTCATGATTGATGTTAGGATAAAGATATCGCCTAAATATTATAGTGTGCGGCTCACACTTCTTTGACCAATCAAGATTGCGCTTGTCTTGTGTGTGTATGTCTGTGTGTGTCTGTGTGTGTGTGTGTGTGTGTGTGTGTGTGTGTGCGTGTGTGTGTGTGTGCGTGTGTGTGTCCTGAAGGAAAAATGAAACAAATCCTCCTTAAAACACTATCTGAATTGAATCATGTGGATGATATAGAGCCACGAATCAATATTATTTTCGGATAGTCTGTTAAAAAGAACATTTTTAGAAAAGAAAATTAGGATAATTTACTTTTATAAGCTAATTGCCTGCAGGCCTACAATAAAATGTAGGTTATGTTTGTACAGCGAAGTGGTACTGTTGCATAAATTAAGACATTATTCAAATACCTTAATTTAAATAGCAATCTGAGACTTACAAGATATGCCTCAACTCAATTTTGTAGCAGCATTTTGTTTAAATCTGAATGAAAATCATTGCATAAATGTGTTTTATTGACATGTTTTGTGATTCAGATGGGAATGAGCAGGAAATCTAATGTTGACATTTCTGTCTTTCTCATTGTCTCTCCTGGGTCAGTTTGAAATTTACCAGATTATTTATATCTGAATTTTGACTATAGACAGAGTTCAGATTCATTTTCCCCTACAAGATAATTAAAGGACAAAGAAGACATTTTTAATTAAAATATTTTATCCGAACCCTGTGTGTGTCAGAGACAGTGTGCGTGAGTGTGTGGGAGGGTCTTTTTCTCTAGGATTAATTGAACTCTATAATTACATTAATCCCATATATATTATATGAAGCATGTAGGATTACTGGACAAAATGTTCTTTCATTCACCATCATAGACTTTTTATTTGGTGAAAGGAAAACACCATATTATTCTTTTCCGATATTATGGACTGTGAACATTTGGTGTCAGGCTGCTCGGTGCCTTTAGGGGGAAACCAGGATGACTTTTACCAAACAGACACAGTGCCACCTAGCGACGGAAGTCAGGAAAGAAAAAGCATCCACCTTCAAGCTGAAGCATTCTGAAAACTGTGGCATGAGTCTTCACTGGTTCATTTTAACACAGCTATTAAACTTCAACATTAAAATATGTCAGACAGATTTTACATTTTGGTAGCAAAATAAATCCCTTCTTCGTTTAAGCTTGTATTTGCTGATCTTACTGCTAATAAAGAGTGCTTGTTAAATCTGAGTCGGTTCAGTGGACAGACTGGGTGTTAAAAGAGTCATTTTTCCAAAATAAATAATAATATATGAGGGTTTGACTACATCATTGCTCAGTAAATCAGCCTTCTTATTTTAAGGGAACTGTAAATCCAAGGTAAAATGCTCATAACATACTAAGGGTTAGGTTTTCTATTCCTTTTTGATAATTCAAACTGAGGTAAATTGAATGTCTGGGAATATATGCTGCGTGTGTGTATGATTTGACACATTAAATCTCTAAGATCTCCATTTCCCCAAACAATTAGGTAGACAATGACATGCACCACTGCATTCCCTGATTTGCTTGTGTGTAATTTTTAGCTCACACGTGCTGCTGGAGGATGTTTTCCGCTAACCAACAGAGTAGATAGTAGATTCAGATTTACTGTCTATAAATAGATAACCAAAATATTTCACAATTTACTGGCTTACAGTAGCACAATGCAGGAGAAGAGGAGTGTATGTCAGGGCTGAGGTTGAAGACAGGTCAGGACAAGTGAAAGGTGGTGGGAGGGAGAGTGATTGTGTGTCTGTGTGTTGGGATTTTGGAAGGTGGGGAGGGTAGAGGTGGGGATGTCATTGCTTGCAGCTGACAGGGCAGCAGCTCAGAGAAAGGAGGCAGGGATAGAGGGAGGTTCTGTTTTAAAAGAGACAAGGGATATAGTACCTGTCTTCCATGTGGGAAGGAAGGAGCAGCGTGTTGAGACGGCTGCCCCGCCTGGGTGGTGTGTTGCTAAAAATGCATTCAGTGCTCTCTTCCTCAGCATCACCTTTCCGGAGGAGCACCTGGATATCCAAGAGCCAGCTGAATGTAGCATCATTACAGTTTTATCTTGACAAACATGAAAGTGTGTGTGTGCATCACACTGTGTTTGGCCTTGGCTGGAATCAATATGCGGAGCCTCTCAGAACGAGCAGGATTCATGTTCATTCCTCTATTGATATGGGGCTGTTGTATCACAAAACCCCATTAAAAATACATTAAACAAGAGTGTATTCTGCAGCTCAACAGTAGGAAAAAATAAATCAAAATATGCAGTATTCCAGAGTTTTATGCCTTGTAATCTCCCTGGCTAGTTTCTGTCCACAGTCTTCTCAGAGACAGGACAAGTTAAAGGACCTCATCAGTGATTTTGTATGTTTAAGCCTAATAAATACCACCCACATACACATTACGTTACTGACAACCAATTTCCAAAACATAAACCCCTATTTTATTTTTCCTGTTATTTTGCCAAATCCCCTAATCTTTCAAAGTCAAATGTTCAGGTGATACCTGAACATTCAATGTTTCACCTGCTAACACATATGTCCAAAAATAGAAGGGACACGTTGGTAAAAGCAGTTTTCTTCTGGGACTATATTCCCTGGTGGAGACATACATTTTCTTCTGTGCAGTTCTGTGTTGGACCGCTTAAATAAAGTTACATTGCCAAAAAAATAATAGATGTTCATTGTGATGAATTAGCTATCTGAAGCCGTGTTTCAAATCTCTACAAGTTGATTTTAATAGCATACTGGATTCACCTGAAACCATTGGCAGTCTAGAAGTTAGAAAAAACAATGCAACAGTATATTTTGGGAAATGGTTCTCAACAATGTAACATGTACGTGTGTTGTACATATTGGGTTCAAACACGTAAAGCCATCAATATTGTCATTTAAACAAGTATGTATTCTGCAGCTCAATGGTGTAAAAAAAAAAGTAATAAAACAAAAAAAACAAGACATGCAGTATTGTGGAGTTCTACGCCCTGTAATCTCCCTGGCTAGTTTCTGTCCACAGTCTTCTCAAACGGAGATGAGACAAGTTAAGTATGACAAACTGATGGCATGGTCTCTTCCCCCCCCCCNTCCCCCCCCCCGAGTCTCCAGTGATGATAAATGTGGCTCAGAGCTGCTGCTGAGGAGCTTCATGACAACGGACTGTCTCCCTGCTTTCAAGCGCTGTCACAATACCAACTCTTTCTCTGCAGTGATTTACTAGTCAATTTGTCTTAATATTTTGCTCAATAAGACAAGATAGCAGGTGTGGGTGCACTCCTCTGCTCTTAATTTATCATGTTAACACAGCATTTCCTCAGATAGACATATATTACTGCAGGGGTTACCAAAGAGTCAGTTCCTTCCCTTGTTGGGGGGCAACATCCTGTGCAGTTGGACAGTGTGGAGCAGAGCCTCGGTGTCCTCTACGGGCCTGTCACTCAGCTCAGCCATCACTACTGCCTGGGTCAGGGAGGGTTAAGCAGCATCTGTCATCCAGAGAAACACCATTGTATTGAGAGGAGNCTCGTTTGTTGGCTCCACACCTCTTCCACCTCTGCCAGAACAACAGGAAGGACTCGTGAGAATCTCTGGGGCTAAACTTGACCTGAGTTTGGAAGATGAGGAAACACTGGTGACATCACGGCCAACACAAGTAAGCCAAAAATAATGTCCGTCTGAAAAAAACAAAACCAGCGCGGTCTGAGCAAATCTGGCGCACACACACACATGGTGGGTGGGGATCCGAATTCAGAGTTAAAGGAAGATGCCAGTGATTTTGCATGTTTGAGCCTAAAAAAAATACAACTTGCATACATGACATTACTGTCAACCACTTCCAGAAACATACTACTGGAGTGGTACATTTTAGTTTTGTTTTTCCTTCCTTCTAGGCAGTCATTGGTTTCAGTTCATTCCAGTACACTATTATAATGAACTTGTAGAGACTTGAAACATGCTTAAGATAGGGAATCCATCACAGTGAACCATGCTCAAATTTTTTATTTTTTTTTTTTTGAAGTTGCTTAATTTAACCAGTCCAACGTGGAGCTGCATGGAAGAAAATGTATTTCTCCGCCAGGGTGTGTAGTCCCAGGAGAAGACTGCTTTTACTGAAAAATTAAAAACGACTCCCTTCTACAATCAGACTTATAATGTGTTAGTGGGAGAAACACACCTGAACATTTGATTTTTAAAGATTAGAGGTTTTGGTAAAATAACAGGAAAAGTAAAATACATGTATGTAGTATTTATTGGGACAAAATCACCCGTATGGTCCTTTAAAGGCCTCACTGTGCCACTTGCTCCAAAAACAAGAGGCTCTCACCCCAGTGTGGCGACTTGTAACAGGAAATGCAGCTCTATGATGTGGTGCAGCAGAAAGTGGAGCAGCTTTGTTCTACGTAGCATGAGCCTGTAACGCTCATGATTCATTTTGCCACGTTTAAAAATCCTGCGACTTGAAAATATTTTATTCTGGGTATCATGATGTCTTTTTAGCTTTGGCTGTCAAGTTTTTCTTCGGCAACATGCCTGGATGTCCTGCTGCGGCACGTCTTGAGCCTCCCTTTGAGATTCATTTCTTCTCTTCATCTGTTGCCTCATCAATTTAAGCAACAGGGGCTCACTCATGACACGTCCCTTCGTCTTCTCGGCAAGGGAGACACATGGACGGATGGATACGTGCCTGCTGCAGACGACTGAGCTGCCACTTAACAGGAGGTGTGTGGGCGACTCTGCCCATCTCCCCTTTTAGAAACAGCATTATTTGCTTGTTCTGGGGCAGATACGACTGGTTTCCTTGCAGCAGGCACGTGACCGTTCTCCACAAACAATAAAAAGGCGGATATCTCCGCCGGCAGACTGGCTGCTTTTCCTGCTCTTTAGCACGGATTCCGCTGTTATTGTGTGACTTTACTGACTTCCAGGTGACTGAGAGTCTGGACCAAGCAGGAGTCACCAGTCAGTTTGCAGAGGGAATGTTTATCCTGTGTTCATTTTACAGTAGAGGCCTAACAGAGGGCTATGACTGAATGCTCTTAAAGGACCATACCAGTGATTTTGCATGTTTGAGCCCAACAAATACCACTTGCATGCACATTACATTACTGCCAACCATTTTCCAAAACATAATACCGTATTTTAATTTTCACGCTATTTTGCCCTGATCTTTCTAAATCAGGTGATACATCCCTTAAATTTCAACGATTCGCCTGTTCACGCTTAAAGGATCATACCACCCATTTTGCATGTTTGAGTCTAATACTGTATATTCCATTTTCACACACATAAGGTTACTGACAATCATTTCCTAAAGGATAAAACTGTATTTCAGCTTTCCTGATATTTTGTAAAATCTCTTAATCTTTCAAAATCAAATATTCAAGCAATATACCTTAAAAATCAATGTTTCACCTGCTAATAGTTGCGCAAAATTATGAAGTCATGGTCGTTTAAATTTTTTGATAAATGCAGGTCTTCTTTTGGAACTACATTCCCCGGTGGAGACATACATTAACTCTGCGCTTTTTATTATGCTTAAATGCTAAAATTACATAACTTCTTAAAAAAAAACAAAAAAAACAAAAAAAAACAACCTGAATACACATCTTGTTTGCAATGATGGATTACCTATCAAGAAAGTTTCAAGTATCAACAAGTTGATTTTAATAGCGTACCAGAATGAACTGAAACCAATGGCAATCTGGAAAGTAGGAAAAACAATTCTAAAATTTACCGCTCAGCAGTGTTTTAGTTTTTACTTTGGAAAATGGTTCGCAGTAATATAACTTCTATGCGGTTGTATTTAGTGGGCTCAAACATGCAAAATCACCGGTATGATCCTTTAAATGCAAAAGTACAGTATTATTCATGAGACAGGTTTTACACAGAGAAAAGGAACGTTCTTAGACCTCTCTGACAAGTTTCAGTTTGAAGAAAACACAAGAGTTAGCCCACATCTCCTCCACACTCCAACAACTCCACAATCTGACAAAGCAACATCTGAAATGAATTGTTAGGGAGAAATTTATTTCATATTTAGATACAATAGGTAGACTTAATGGCACACAAAGATCTACAGAAAGAAAAGGCACAATTATACATTCACAACCTTGTCCCCTGAATTTTGAAATTTGATTACAAACATTTAAAAGCAAGAAATTTAGAAATTAAACAGTCATAGATTTCATAAATAATCATCACAAAATACAGTTGCTTTGTAAATACTCTCCTATGTTTGTCCTGATGGATGATAAACCAGTGATTTAGTTGTTTTTGACGTTGGGTTCTTTATTTAGTAAACCGTAGGATCATTAAGACAGACGTGGAAACGCTGACGACACTGAAGAGGCGTAACACACACATTTCCACGTTGGACACATGAATCGAATCCCAGTATGTTAGCAAAGACCAGCTGGCTTTAGCCGTCACCTTACATAACCAGATTAAAAAGGAACGCTACATTACAACCACCTTCCACCATGTTGAAACTGTATTGCCATATTGCCCATATAAAGCGTGTGCTGCGGTGAAGGCAGTGATACAGTCAGTTTTTAAGGCAACTGATGAGCAACAGTATCAAAGGACATCCAGTGTCGCATTGCTCACCTGAGAATAGTTTGTCATCAGAGAAAGTGTTGCCACATGCAAACTGTGGAAATTTTTCTTTATTGCCAGCGAACAACTGCTGACCACATGTAAACAAATCACAAAAGCCATTCACACTCTGAGCCAGCCAATTACCCATTACTGAGGAAGTGATCAAATTCCCGCACGGGATTTCCTGAACATAAAGACGTGGGGGGGGGGGGNGGGGGGGGGGGGGAGGAAAACCGCTGAGACTGAATATTTCTCTATAAATAACTCCACTCTGATTGTAAACATGCTGGATACTGTATTAAAATGTAACAAAGGTATGATTAACACTTTTAGCCAGTGCCACATTATTCTGAAGGCTAAGGGAAAACCTGCATTATGGAGCTGAAAGTTAAAAAAAATATATATATATATATGGCGTAACCATCAAATCACCGATCTGAGGTTGAGATGCAAATCTGCATCGACCACATATGACACAGAGAATATGCATGTACTCCTAACTAGCAACTCAAAGCTAATGGCTACTGCTAACCTTTAAGGGAAGTAGCTTGCACAATAATCAGCAGAAGAGGTAAAGAACCAGAGATTAAGGCAAGAAGTGTGTGTGGCGCTGGTGTCAACTGGGTAAATCTGTACACACACCCCAAGAGGCCCTGTGGAAGTTGTCGACTTGTTGGTCCCACTCAGCAGGCCTTACCAACAGGAGAAAGGACACCTCAGAGGAACCAGATGAGTAAGAGACGGGCCTCTGGGTGGGCTGGGTAGGTGGGGTANAGGACACCTCAGAGGAACCAGATGAGTAAGAGACGGGCCTCTGGGTGGGCTGGGTAGGTGGGGTAAGGTGGGGGTGAGCGGTGTGGTTTGTGACAGAGGCTGGAGGGGTGCAGCACCATCTGTGGCTGTTTTTCAGTGCAGTTTTTCACTGGGGACATCTGCTAGGGAGGAGAATGTTGCATTGTGTTTATGAGTGAATGTGTGCAGAATAAGGAGTGTGTGGTTGTGGTTGTGGTTGTGGCGGGGGNGTGAGAGCTGTAAACACATCCAAAGTAACAATAATTTAGCCGAACAAGCCTGCATGGATCTGCCCAGCTCGAGCGCTTAAGAGATCAGTCACTGCAAAGGCATTCACACCTGCGAGTGTGCGAGCGACTTCGTTGTTTACTCGCATGTTTGCGCCGTGTATGTGTCGGGNACCTGCGAGTGTGCGAGCGACTTCGTTGTTTACTCGCATGTTTGCGCCGTGTATGTGTCGGGTGCACGTGTGGGTTCTGGGAGAGTGAGAGTGAATACCTGTACGGGCACGACTGTCAGCGTGAGTAAGATGCGGTTCTTTGGGTAAAGCAGAGTGACTNACGAGGTGCCAAGAGTGTTAGTAATCTCTTAATGGAGTTTGTGGCAGGAAGGAACATGAGTCTGACACACACACACACACACTCATGCTGGGAATGCAAACTGCTCAGCCACGGTATGTACAGTTAAAACAGAGGAGGAGGCTAAGATGGAGGATAGAGGTCAGGGAGGCACCAACTTTGAGAGGAATGTTTTGGAGACAACTGTAACACAAAGAGAAAAAAAAAAAGTACGACCGGCCGACATGTCAAAGACGAAAACGAAGTGTTTGGTCCTACACCTTCCACTGTGGAATCCAGCCAATTAAACTGCTTTTTGTCTAAATTTATCTCAATCACAAGGAGCTCCTCTTCAGATTTATCCGGTAGGCGAGAGTCTTGTCAATAAGATGATGCGTTCTCTGCCGAGGAGATCAAAATGAAGCAGAGCCTTATCAGCTAGGATCGTGTTTGGTTTCTAAAATCAATTCCTCAGTGGACAGAATACCTATGATTGGGTGCAAGTCAGGGATCTGCTGTACTGATCGCAGGTAGCAGAACCTCCATCCTCCGCAGCCTGAATCCTTGAAGGTAAAGATGGCACCAAAGGAGTGCGGTCTCCATCGCCGTTGGAGTCGTGGTCGTTTGGAAATCTGTCGTCTTTTCACTCATCTACAGCGGTGGTTCCTCGTTTTTCACCGCGTTTGCGAAGCTGTCGTGAAAGTGAGGGGAAATAAACGCGCGTTAAATTTTGCGTCAGCTGAGCAGGCGAGGGCAGGTTTAGCGTCAACATGCATCAACAATGTTCTCAGGTTTTGAATTGTCGTTACTCGTTAGGCAGGACTCTGGTTTACACTTCTTGGATCACAAACCAAAATAAATGTTAACAAATTTCCTTTTGAAAAGCGAAACCTGGAGCTTAGTCTCCTTATCAAGCCGGTTTTGTCCTTTAGGTGATAAAACATCCCTTTGAAATCCTCCAATCCTGAGGCCGATGGCTTTGGAAAGTCAATGAGGGCTGGAATCTGATAGCTGAACAACTTAATGCAACAGTTCAAACTAAGCTGGACCTAAACAGAGAAGCAGACAGAGCTAATGAAACGGTGTGAAGGATTGACCCGCCAACTTCTCCATCCTATCTTAAAACCAGCCTCCCTCCCTTTTTTCTCAATCACCAACTCCTTCTAAACTGCAGAATCCCATTTGTATGTTAATGAGGAAAAAGGAGCCATCTTGAATGGCTCCCCCGCCTTTTCTTGCTGCCCTGTTCCTTTACGTCTCCGCCATCCACACCCAGCACCACCTACAGGCACGCAGACAGACATGACTAATAGTGCATTAGATCATGGTGTTCCTTATTCACCCAGTGTAGCCTCATCACAATGACCTAAACACTATTATCCCTATGAAGGCTTGACTAGCATCTCAGCTAAGGGCTAACCTACACCTCACCTACAGTGTGTGTTCTATGGCTGCAACTAACGGCTATTTTGACAGTCGAATAATCTATCGATTATTGAAACAAATAATTGATTATTCAGATTATGAATCGCACAATTACTCAGTGGCTCTTGCTGAGCTATCAGCTTTTGAATTTAGCTTGAGGTTGTTTTAGGCGTGCTAAGTTACAATAAAGATGAATACTTCATTCAAAAGTGCATGTTAATGAACTTTCCTGCTGATGCAACAAAATGTTCAACTGAAATCAGTCCTGCAATGTTCTGTAGCATTTAACTGTAACATCCACCATTTTGTCAGATCTGTGACCACTGCTGATACAAAAGAGAAACAAAAATTACAATATTCATTTTTTCTGTCAAAATTTCAAACCAAGGATAAGCAATGTAGCAGCAATAAAATACAACAAAACTACAACAGTTTCCAAACATCCATCTAAATTTTAAAAAAGTAAATAAGAGGGAGTTGTAGATTTTTTTTGTGATTTAGAAAGTATGAAATTCTCCGGTTTCTCAGCAGCAACATACTCAGCCGTGAACGTCGTCATGAATGATGCCACGTTTAAGATTGTAAAGCTAGGACACATCTGGAACAGCATTTCGTTGTGAATAATATTAACATTAATGTTAATACTCTTAACATCATTAACAACACACTGATCAAGAGAAAATGTATAGAAAACATTACAGCTCATAACGCAAAGTAACATGGTTTTTAACATTAAGCTAACGTAACTAGCTGGCTAACTAGCTTGCTGAAATGAGTCTTCATCATCCAGAAAGCCAACTTGTCTCCTTTTCAGATGCTCCAGCATAACTAATGCCATGCCAGGAAAGCTCAGCTTTGCAAATGTTACCGTTTACAACCTTTTTGACTGAGTTAAGAGTGAAATGCTGTCATACTTTGGAAGTTTTTGGTTGCAAAGGTGTTGCCATCGAGTTTCACTTCACTCCAGTAAGCGGTGTCACTACCATCATAGATGACGTCACCAACTAATCAATAATTAACTTCGTTGGCAACTAATTTGGTCATCGATTTTTGTCGACTACATTGATTATTCATTGCACCCCTAGTGTGTTCACATTCGTTATGAGCAAATGGGAGTTAAAAAAACAAAACAAAACAAGGTTAATTGTGACCAAACTCCTGAGGTTCAGGCTTCAGCCTCTGGGCTCTGCCCTCTTTGATGGCACCAGTCTGTTTACTTACTCCACAGAAAAATGGGAAACATATGCTGGAATGGGTGAGATGTGAGAGGGGGAAGGCAACGCAGAAAATGCTGGATGCTGGTAGAAAGCCAGGAATGTTTCAGCCTGGCCCACTCCGGCCTGTCCAGCCCAGATTCCTCCCTTTTTACTCCTTATACGGCCAAAAGCTCCCAGACTGATATTTTGAGCAGGGCCAAAGGAGAACAAGTAGCAAAGTTTAACAGAGTATATGAATAGCAGAAGTGAAAGTCTGGGAGTGTTCTGGGCTCGGCGCTGCGTTCTCTAACAGGAGGCTGGACTGCAGGTACTCGGCTTGAGCAGGAGCTGTTTGCATGTTTATGACTAATGGTCATTTCTTAAAAATAAAAAGAGCTGTGATTCTGAGAAGTGTGCACAGATGCCTGCTCATACAGAGTGAGAAGACGAGGCACATCACGTACACAAGCGGGTGCAAACATACACTCACACTCTACACAGCCTTTGTGCCTCGCACAATGGCCTTTCTTATGCATCTAAACAAAAATAACCACAACAGCAGGAATCAGGAAACGTGAGGGCAATCAGCACGATGACAACTTTTAACACGTTTCTAGACTTTACTTCAGTTAAAAATGTGATGTCACGTTTCTGAGAACCTGTGTACTTATGCATGTGTAGGTTTTTTTTTTTTTTTTTTTNTTTTTTTTTTTTTTTTTTAATCTCTGCATAGTCTCCATTCTGAACTGAAGACAAGACTAAAAACTTGACGCATGCTGTCCTGCTGTTTTACAGACTCGTTATAGGTCTGGCAAATATTAGAAAAGTTGCGTCAAAGTCTGACCACTCTTGACAAGAAATCAATTTTGTGCTCAAGTCCAGCAGCGGCTAAAAATGTGCATCACATGCATAATTAAAATCCCTCCGTTGAGGTTGGATTGTTATTTATGTACACACCTCATCCAGCTGCCTCTGCGTCTCTGCCTCCATCTGCCGGATGTCGTCCATATTAAGCTCCACCCACTTATCAATCCAACAGAAGAGCTGGCGGTGGAAGTTAGTGAAGATCCTTTTCTCTTGCTGAGGGAGACAGTGGAAGTTATGGTCAAACGTGATTATAGGAAGCTGAGAGGTATAGTATGCAGTTACTGTAATATGAAGTCTTAAACTGTGTAAAAAAGTCACACTAACCTCATGGATGAAATTCTCCACTTTGTTCTGCAGACCCCACCACTTAAACTTGACTGTCACCAGTTTGTAGGCGCACATCCTGGGGCAGTCGGTGCTACTCGCCAGCTCTTTCTGTTGGGAAGGAGAGGAAGGGGGGGGGGGNAAAAAAAAAAAAAAAAAAAATCAGCATAAGAATGAAAATCAGCTACAACTCCTCACTTTTGAAACTGCAATAAGAACAAATGATCATTTATCTACCAACAGAAAGTTGATACAAACTTTCCAATGAGAGAATATTCTTAACACAGCAGGGGGTTTAGAGCAAATCATTTCAGATTAATCTGAGCTGCGTTCAAAGTGAAAACGCATTAATACATAATGCTTTGGGTGTGAAGCCTGCTGAAATAATTATCAATAAGAAGATGTGCAGCGCACAGATAAAAGTCCCATAATCTACAGAACACTTTCTAAATCCATCTGCTGCTTGCACTCTAGTTCCCTACACAGAAGAGAAGAAAGGGGGGAAGGTGGGAAGCAAAGTGGATAAACTCCAGATGAAGGGACCAGTTCTCTGCCTCCACCCTGACAGCGACACCGTTCCCCACAGGCATGCCTTTGNTGAAGGGACCAGTTCTCTGCCTCCACCCTGACAGCGACACCGTTCCCCACAGGCATGCCTTTGTGGCCACGGAAGGCAGATAAAATGGTGCTTGCGAAGCGATAAGGGCACCGCCATGCAAAGCCAGTTACATTATTAACACCCAGGACCTGCTCGCCCCCAGAACACACACTCTCTCTCTCTCTCTCTCTCTCTCTCTCTCTCTCTCTCTCTCTCCCCCTCTCCCTCCCTCCCTCCCTCCCTGTGAGAACACCTGTTTAATTAATCACTTCATTCTGGCTCGGCATTCCAGCAGTAAATGCCACAGACTTGCCTCAATCACCCCATCCCACCGCTCTTTGATGGCATGATCATGGAGGAGAGGGGGGGANCTTGCCTCAATCACCCCATCCCACCGCTCTTTGATGGCATGATCATGGAGGAGAGGGGGGGAAATAAGGAACATTTCAAAATTTGCAGTGGGTTCAGAAAAGTTGTCATCGCTAAAGGAGAACTTCACATGAAACGGAGTCGACATCAAAACATTTAGGATGACATTTCTTCTCTCCCTCTCTGTGCCCCACTCAAAGCGGCAGAAGTTTTCAGAATTACAAAGGGTCCCGATATGCAAGCATGTGTGCATGCAGAGATAGACAAGAGTTTTATTGCTCTGAGAAGCTGGCAGAAATTGTGCCTCTGTTGTCATGTTACTATTTTTTCTCCACCTTTTTCAAAAACAGCCTTTTTCCATGTCCGCAGCGGACGGGAAAGTGATCTAATTAAAAACACAAAATAAAAAGTTGTGCTTCTTTTTTCGTACTTTTAAAAGCTGTTTGCCTGCCTTTGTTCTGTGAACACTCTTGAAGGAGGAAAGTTTCCCGTGGTGAACTTTGAGGGCTCCACTGTGGAACAGATATTCTCAGTGTGCAGGACTCATTTGTGAGGCTACCAGGGTTTACGGGGGAAAAGCGACAAAATTCCTCACAAAGTTTCTGTCGATGTAATTGATGAACTTTTGATGGAAAGCAGAAAGTCAGACATTACATGCGCCTTTTGTCAAAATTTAGAATCAATATTCATACACATTACCTCTTCCTACTCCTATTTTTCCCCTCATTTCTAATCTCAAAGGGTGAGATAATGGACAAAGTTCACATAATAGAATCCTCATCTGACCAACCTATCTGACTTGAAATTTCTATTATGTCCAATTACTGTTGGAAACACGGTGATGCATCTTCACCACAGATCCAACTTCAGCCTTCCTCCATCCTTTACTTTATCATCCTGTGCGCCACAGTAAGAGTCACACTGATGATGACAGGAAATGATGCACATGCAGTACCTTCCAGTTGGGCCCAAGAGGTCCTCTGCCGGTCTTGGTCGACTTAAATATTGCAGGGTCTTCATCTTGCTTGTAGTCCTACATTGAGAAGAATTTACATTTAATACAATATTTAGCACCGCAGTCTGTGGTACTCAATATTTTAACTAAAAATGTTATACGTACACTTGTACGCCTTCAACAATTTATGGTATTATTAACTGAATTTTTTACACGAGTATTAGTAATTCACTCAGCACACACAAGTTTAAGTAATTTATACTTTGATGTCTAAGAAATGTTTTTTCAGTTTGAGATTATGAAATGGCGCACTAGGCTGCAGTTTGACACTTTTATTTTTATTTAAAGTTGGTTTTCCGTATTTGAGCCGAATAAATACTAACCATATATGCATTACATTACTGCCAACCATTTTCTAAAAAATACCAAATGAGTGAGAAATTTTCAAATATTTTAGTTTTCATGTTATTTTGCCAAATCCCCTAATCTCTCAAATCAAATGTTCAAAATTCAATGTTTCGCCTGCTAACATGTTGCTAATGTTTGCATGTAAAAGGCACATTCAGATTCTCTGGTAAAAGCAGTTTTTCTCTTGGAACTATATTTCCTGGTGGAGTCATACATTTTCCTCCATGTAGCTCTGTTAGATCAGTTAAAAAAAGTAACTGAGAAAAAAATACCAGCGTGTTGTTTGCTGTGGCGGATTATCCATCTCACGTATGTTTCACGTTGGTTTTTTTTTTTATAGCGTNTGTTGTTTGCTGTGGCGGATTATCCATCTCACGTATGTTTCACGTTGGTTTTTTTTTTTATAGCGTAGTGGACTGAAATGACAGTGGTTGCTTGGAAGGCAGGAAAAACAATTTGCAAATTTACTTGTCTAGTAGTGTTTTTTGGAAAATGGTTTTTGCAGTAATGTAACATGTACATGGGTAATATTTATTGGGCTAAAACATGCAAAATCACCAGAATGGACCTTTAACTCAATTATGAATGGAAAATTTTTATGATTTAGTTTTAACTGATTTACAGTATCTGTATTTAAATACAAATATACATTTAAAAAGACGTTACATATATACTTGTATTCCTCGTTTTATAGTGTTTGCTCACCAAAAAAAAAAAATAATAATGATAATGTCACTGTTAGAATATATATATACAGTATATGTATGTTATAATTTGTTCCTTTTTCATTTTTCAAAACCAAATAACTAAGCAAGTTATGTAGATTATAAGGTGCAGCACTGTTCCACACTTGTCCTAAGATTCCACACACACGACAGAGTGAAGTCATGCACAGTACAGAGAACATGACCAACAGTGTCATAATATGTATCATGCTACATAGGACACAATACAATATGCAGCACATTACATGCAGAGGTTGATTACTGATGATGTCCCACAAATAATTTACTACCGCATCCATTTTTTATCATGAACTTTAACAAAGGTCGGTCATGTTGCTGCAGTACTGCGTCTTGATTCTGCATATCTTTCATATCGTGTTGCTCATGTGGAGCTCCAGACTGCCTCGTGTTGCAAATAAGCCAAAACGTTCCCGTTATCTTTGCCGTAACCGTTGCTGGAGGTGGAGACTTTTTGCTTCCATGCTGTTAGCTGCTAGCTAGCTACACCTCAATCTGAACATGCAGTTTAAGTTGAAAAAATAGTGCAAGTGGTACAGGAATTGCCCTGTGCTACCACCTATTGGTATTAATGTGAACTGTAACTGTGACATGCGGTAATTAATGTTTTTCCCTTTTAAAAACTTGCTGCTCCATTAATTTGTATACACATGTGGGGAACACATGGAATATGTCACCTACGCTGTATGATTTATTTATTTATTTATTTTTAATCACATCTAATGACTGGTGAGTGCACTAAATCTACATGCAGTATTTACAAATCCATTTTGTGCAGGCCTTTTTTTTTTCTTTTTTTTTTTTTAAATTAATTTATGAAATGTTTCCACAGGTCTCAGGGCTGCATGATTCGCATTACTGCAAAAGACTTCCAGCAACGTGTTGCAAATGACTGCAGTTAGCTTCAATTTTTTCCCATTTAAAAAAAACAAAACAAAAAACCTGCATACTCACATACACACATTTTCTCTTCATTATTTGTCAATGTTTCAGTCAGACGGTGACCTTCATCAACACCAGTTAGCTTAACTGCCAGTTATATTGCTGTACAGTAAAAATGAATAAATCCATCCTGTATTAGCGCACAGCACTGCAGCATGAGCATGAAAATAGCACCCTATGTCAGGTTCCTTCTTCCTCAGGATGTTAAGTCTCACATGCATCCAAAATGCTTGCACTCACAGAAGATGAGGCTCTTTGAAATGTGTTTTCTGGATACTGAAATAAGCACTTGCAGTTCCATGTTTAACGTGTCATTAGCAACAAGAAACCATGTTATTAATGCACAGGATCCATCCATTCATGGAATATGTGAATATGCATGTGCCAGACTGAGCGCATGACAAATGTGACAACAAAACAGGCCAGAAAAATGGTAATGCAAATAAATGAAATGGTTTTCAAATTATCAACAGCTCAAGGGCCCACCAATTTTAAATAAATCATGATATGATATCATGATATGCCTGCAGCTAAGAGCTACTTTTCAGGGCTATTGGACAACAGGAGGGTGCCAAACACATGGAAAGCAATACACCCCCCCCCCCNCGCACACACACACACACACACACACACACACACACACACACACAATAGTTTGGCTGTTAATGCTGAGAGCTCCATCACTATAACAATACACTGCTGTACTAATGAGGTCTGTGAATCGATGTGCCGTGGTCGACGAAAAGGAGCTACTCCTCAAGTAAAAGGGTGTATGTGTGTATGTGTTGGAGTGAGAGCGTGTTTGTGTCGGGTGTGTATTTGTCTAGTTCCGGCACACGAAGCACCGTGAGCCTTAATTACACTAACAAACTCATCTATGCTGGCGGTACGCCCCAGGCCCTGCAGCCATGCCTGAGGCTCCGGGCTGATAGGGCCCTCAGACACAACACACACACTCCTCCAGCAAGGCAAACACGTCCGCCTCGTTAACTACCCACCGCAAACAAACATGCACACACGCACACGCACACACACACACACACACACACACACACACACAGCAGCAAGGCTTCTCATCCAAATCACACACACGCACACACACACACACACACACACAGAGAAATGAGGCAATGTGATGTCAAATATCAGCAATAATGTGTAACAGCTTCAAATAAGAGTTCTAAGTTTCCAAATGCAGTATTAAAACTCATATTTATATTTTAAATATTTCTGAGGCAATGCTCCAAGTCAAATGGTGTGTTTGACTTTAAATCCAAACATTTCAAAGATTCAAATTGAAACACAGTTGAAATTGAGTACGTATTCATTTTAAATTATCGCCGAGCACAAGGACGCTTTAGTTCTATGGAAGCCAAATGGGAAGTAATAAAATAAAATGAATAAAATATCTATTTCTCACCATTACCTGTTATCTCTTCACGCAAACTTATTAAGCTGTATGACATCTCAAAGTCTTTATTTTTGCCTCTATTTATATGCAATGAGGAATTCATTCTTTCACTAAATTCTGTGAATGTAATGAATCATATCACCAATTATTTAACATTTAACAATTTATTAATAATACAGTGAAACAGATAACATAACTTATCTTTGATTTTCATGCATAACTCAACACAACTCTTGCTGAGCTCTCATCCCAATACTCCACTGACTTTTTTGAAGGTATACTTAGTTTAGAAGAACCTTACAGTGATATTATTTTGACAAACACGCGTGTATGTCACAGCACACATGCTACAGCAGTGAGAAAATGCCATCTTAACTGTGAGAACATTTAAGAAATTGAAGGATAAAGAATGTCCTATCCAGCGTAAAAGGAAAACTACTACATTTGTGTTACACCATTAATTTGAAATGAAATTAATCAATTCATTTATTAATTAAATGAAATGATGGCGGTTAAGTTAATAAATCACCATTTTATTACTGCAACCTTTTCCTGTGCCAAGTGGATTAGACAGCATGTAATACCTGATAATGTCCACCTGGAGGCGCCAAATGACATTTTTTGTTTTTTTTGTTTTTTTTAAATCAAGCAATGTGTTAGAACAGAGGCTCTACTTACACCAGCGACCACCTGACGCCTGTCTGCAATGTCAATGGGCACGATGCTTACATCCTGCCACGTGGCGCTGTCAAGTTTATGCACCTAAACAAAAAAAAAAAAAAAAAAANAAAAAAAAAAAAAAAAAAAAAAAGATTTGTAAAAGAACATAAAAATCAGTCATCTTTGCTGGATATGAGGTGAATGTACTTACATTTTCTTGTGTTCCAAGGTCTGGTTTGTGACATGTCTCTATCTTCACGAAAAAATCGTCTTTCATATACTCATTCTGGAAAAACAAAGTTTGGCTATCAGAATTCAATTCATACATGGCAGCAGAAACTTCAGTAGAACTTACGGTATGCCATCATCTTACAGCCAATGTTAATTCATTCAATTTAGTTGATACAGTATGTTGTTAATTGAAACTAGAAAATTATTTCACAAAATAAGCAATTCAAAGCTTCTTACCGTCACGACTGGATCAAGGTGAAGCATGAGGGAAAAAAGAAAACTGGTATTAGACACCGTACATGTAAAACAAAACAAAAACTAAATTCACACAAACGGAAAATACACAGAAATGACTGAAGTAACAGCAGTGTGTTTAACCATGATGATGGCTGAGGGGCTGAGGTAAAGGACAGGTCAACTCATGTTGGGAAGGGACTCACTAGTTCTGCAGTAGGGGTAAGCATTCCAGGCTTTTTCATGGAATACCAGGGCGCTTTCAGGGGCAAACACTTTGACAAACTTCGGGACTTTACTGCAGGTTGGGGAGAGAGGATAATGATTGGTGGGAGGTTAAAGGAAGATATAAAGACATTTAGCAGAGCAAGGAAAAACATGCAGGTTTCAGGAAGGAATAACATACAACTTGGAAATCTTAACACAGAAAAGACAATACTGCCACCAGCTGGCAGCACTTTGTTATTGCACTATTGGAATTATTGTGACTACAAATCTGATTAAAAAAGAAAAAAAAAAAAAAAAANAAAAAAAAAAAAAAAAAACAATACCTGGCTAAGTGGTAGATTTTGTGTGTGTACTGTCCTTTCTCGCCATCTTTTTCATAGGGCTCATTCTTGAGTACCTGAATGCCCTCACCGCCGCCCGTCTCATTCTTACTGGCTTCAGCCACTGAGAACAACTGTCCGACTTGATANCTCACCGCCGCCCGTCTCATTCTTACTGGCTTCAGCCACTGAGAACAACTGTCCGACTTGATACTGTCACAGAAACAACAAAACACATCAGAGAGTGTAACAGGGAAATACAGCAAACACTGACAAAACATTTAATTAAAAAAAAAAAAAAAAAAAATATATATATATATATATATTTACATGCCCATAAAAACCATAATCACTCTCCATGTCAGTCTGTGTCTTGCATATGTTAAAAAGACCATACCACCCATTTTGCATGTTTGAGCATAATATATTCAATTTTCATACATGTAAGGTTACTGNCATACCACCCATTTTGCATGTTTGAGCATAATATATTCAATTTTCATACATGTAAGGTTACTGACAACCATTTTCCAAAGCATACTACTGGAACAGTGAGTTAATTTTTTTTTCCCTACCTTCCAGACCACCATTGGTTTCAGTTCATTCTGATACGCTATTAAAATCAACTTGTTGATACTTGAAATATTCTTGGGATAGGTAATCCATCATCACAAACAACACATGTATTCAGGTTTTTTTCGAAGTATCATAATTTTAGCATTTAAGCTCAATAAAAGGTGCGGAGTGAATGTATGTCTCCACTGGGGAATATAGTCCCAAAAGAAGACCTGCAATTATCGAAAAATTTTAATGACTGTGACTTCATAATTTTGCGTAACTATTAGCAGGCGAAACATCGATTTTTAAGGTGGGTGTATCGCTTGAATATTTGATTTTGAAAGATTAAGAGATTTTGCAAAATATCAGGAAAGCGCTTTTATCCTTTGGGAAATGATTGTCAGTAACCTTACATGTATAAAAATTGAATATAATAGCCTCAAAAATGCAAAATGGGTGGTATGGTCCTTTAAATGTTGTTTCTGAAGACTCTTTGTTCTGCCATTGATACGAGTTTTCCATACTAACAGAGTTCTATCACCTGTTTTTTGTTGTTTTTTTTTGTATGTGTTCTCATAAACATGCAAATGAGCTGCCTCTAACTTACTAAGATATTAACTGATTAACAGCCCAAACAGTTTGAGTGTCAGAGTGAGGGTCTTTCTTCAGTTAAGGCTGCCATCTTTCCCAAGCTAAATGTAATGATCAGCCCAAATCTGGACAGTCCTATTTGCACATAAAACTCCAAGTAATCCCACATGCTGCAGGCCAAAGTTGCTCGTGTCTCCTGTTATGACGGTTGGATAACAGACGGTGCAACAGCCGGGTGGGTGTTTGCTTATATTTCAGCTACTAGAACTCCTCTTTGTGTTTCTCCCATAAAGATAACACTTATTTTTCAATTATCTGTTATGAGCTTTAAGAAGTGGCAGGAATCGTGAGCAGATTTTATTGCCATATACGGCAGGAGGGCGA
Organism: Lucifuga dentata; assembly: GCA_014773175.1. Taxonomy (NCBI): domain Eukaryota; kingdom Metazoa; phylum Chordata; class Actinopteri; order Ophidiiformes; family Bythitidae; genus Lucifuga; species Lucifuga dentata. The sequence goes on along the minus strand of VXCM01002952.1, from coordinate 7,881 downwards.
GAGTCTGGGATTCTTGGCATTAACATTTATATGCGCAGAGAATAATTGCCTGCTCTTGTGAAAGTTGCAAATTCTGTATATTTTTTTTGAATAGGACTATACCTTTACTCATTACCAGCAGCACATAGACAGGAAACGATAAGACAGCAGTGCTCAGAGTGTTCATTACTCAGAGTTTTTACTATTTGTGAGGGTAAAGCTGTGATTTTTAAAGATGCGTTACAAGTTGTTGTTCATAAACCATCATTGTCTGACACATTTTAGCCCAAATATGAATTACAGTTCCAATGCACTGTCAGACTAACTAAAAATTAATGAGAATAACATTTTTGCCTCTAACTACAGTAAAATTGACATACTTTCTTAAAACTAAAGCTTTCCTGATATTTTGCAAAACCTTTTAATCTTTCAAAATCAAATATTCAAGCGATACACCCACCTTAAAAATCAATGTTATGCCTGCTAATAGTTACGCAGCCTTATGAAGTCACGGTTCTTTTGGGACTATATTCCCGGGTGGAGACATACATTCATTCCACACTTTTTATTGCGCTTCAACACTAAAATTATGAAACTTCTAAAAAAAAAAAAAAAAANAAAAAAAAAAAAAAAAAAACCTGAATGTATGTGTTGTTTGAGAGGATGGATTACCTATCCCAACAATGTTTCAAGTATCAACAAGTTGATTTTAATAGGAGACCAGAATGAACTGAAACCAATGGCGGTCTGGAAAAAATTTTTAATTCACTGTTCCAGTAGTATGCTTTGGGAAATGATTGTCAGTAAGCTTACGTGTATGAAAATTGAATATATTAGGCTCAAACATGCAAAATGGGTGGTATGGTCCTTTAATTAATTTAGCATTTTCTTATAGAGATACTTGTGTTTGTAAAATATAATTATTCCTCTGCCATTTGTAGTGTTATGATTTCACATACTCAAGGGGAAAAACCAGTTATTAAAGGGCCAGAATCTGGTTGACTAAAAAAAAAAAAAAAAAAANAAAAAAAAAAAAAAAAAAAAGTACTGTGGTGTAATTCAGGAGTCTTGAATTGTCTCATCAGGTTTCCAACAGCATTTGTTTTATTGGCAGTTAAGTGAAGCAACAATATAATGAAAAGTGTGATTAAAGCTTTGGTTACTCACCTCCTCAACACTACAGGGTAAAACCACACGGCTGCAAAAAAGAAAGAGTAAAGGTTAGAGAAAACTCAGCTATTCTGCTTGTGGCAGTAAGTCTCCTTATATGAAAGAAACAATATGCAAGTCAAAGAACTATACATCCATCTTAAAGAGCTCTATATTACAGGAAGGTGCAGACAAAACATTAATAAAGGTCAGGCAAAAAGATTGTCTAAATATAACCTTTACAATGCAGAGAAACCTGTCACTGCTAAAGAACAGGAAGTCAGCCATGGTCCCACTTCAAGCAGAAGAAAACTATTCCTGCCGAGTTACAACACTGCTGACTTCAGCAGAACAAGAGGAACCATGAACACACCGGCGTGGCAAAGTCTTTGCAAAATAAAACCGAAACTGGATATGTTTAAGAGATTAAGAGAACTTTAATGAGAGGAGAGAGAAGAGAGGTTGATATAAGTCAGAAAGGAAGTGAAAAACAAAATGGGCAAAAGTGCTGTTTGGAAAAAAACTTTGCCACACAGACCTATCAGAGAAAAAGTCATTTTCTCACACAAAAAGGAATAAGTATTTATGACACATGATATCCACACATCAAGTAAATATTAGTTTACTTATGTGATTGATAAAAGTAGATTTCTTTCTTTCTTAGTGTTCTGGCTGACTTTTACTTCAGGGTGTAGTCTTCTGTGTGAACACCAATTGCATCATACTCACTAACACAGTGAGAGAGAGAGAGAGAGAGAGAGAGAGAGAGAGAGAGAGAGAACAAAGCAGAGAAGTTCTTTTAAGCAATCAAGCTAAAACAATTGGGATACTACTCTAACATTACAGACGGGGCTTTCCCGCTTTCTAACATTCCAGTCAGATCGCTCTTCCTGATTGCATTTTTTTCTACTTGTGGGAAAAATTCATGTTTTGAGTCAATCTGATGAGCTATATGCTACCACAGCAATGTGAATTTCCAAAATAAACAATATTCCATTAATATATTTTGATACAAGGTCCATCTTCATAATGACAAAGTCAATGAAAACTCCAAAGTCAGGCACTGTGATTATTGATGTCAACTTCCAAGACAAGCAGGTGGTATTGAACAGGCAGTATTGAACAATAAACTTTAAATCATGTTATTATGTAGCCAAAAAACCTGTATTTAAAAGAAATATTTCAAGTCAACACACATCCACATGGCTAACTATGATCTCCTGCACGATCTGTATGAAATTCAAGCAAATTAAATTAAAGACATGATCCACATCTGCCACTTTACATCAATGCAAATCAGCTTGTCAACCAAAATTGGTCAATATTATGTCCAAGCTATTCAATCATACAGCCAACAGAGTTATAATCTGAGGTTAGTTTTTATTGTCCTCTTAATATGATCTTATACATTATGTCATGGTACTGTGCTACAAGATTTGACACTTTTAAAAAACGATGAAAATAAATGAGCATTTATTGGCACCTGAGTTGATTTGTAAAGAACAGGATTAATTTAATAGACATTATGCTTCACATTACAAGGTGACCATGGTCAATCCTAAACCCTTTCTTGTGGCAGACTTTGCGTTGTAGAGCTTAGAAGACGAAGTATTTTGATCACAAGAGTCTGTGTAGTAAGTTATACTCATGATTACTCTGGTTTTACCGCTGCAGCTTTGTACCAGTGTTATAAACTCATGTGAGCTGAGCATGTGTTATGCATGATACAAAACAAACACATTAATCTTAGTCACAGATAAAGGCACATGGTCGATATATATATATATCTTGTAGCCATGGAAAAATAAATATGCAAGATTATACTTCTGATTGACTATGACAAGCTGGACAAATTCCATAAAGACGCTTCCTGCCTTAAACGTGAGCCATTAAATTATAAGCTTATCGATGGACAAAGCTATAGCTAGCTTGAGTTACCTAATAACAAAAAGCGATTCTAGTACGTATTTTCTATCTAACACTTAAAAAAATAACAAAAGTTATAAAAAAAAAAAAAAAAAAAAAAAGACAAGGGGTGTCTGACCTTGTTCCAGTATATAATTATGACAACCTTGCTGTGATTTTGTGGTTTGACAGATATCAAATCTGAAATATTCAATGTCAACATGAATACTGTATACTCAGATCAAAGTACTTGACTCAATTAGAGAGCTAGCAACCGCTACTTAAGTTGAATACCAACCATACCAACGCTAGCAAGCTACTAAATTGAAGTGACTGACTGAACAAGACAGAACAAATCGTATCTTGAGTACGATTAGCTGGCGCCGCCACAGGTTTATGTTTGTGTAACAGAGTCAACAATGCTAAAAAGTTAAGATGACATTAGCAGCGCCTAGCTTGTTTTCTCATTGGTGTACTATTAGCTAACATTAGCAACGTTAGCTACTTTGGAGTTCCGGTTAGCAATAAAGTTTTGTAGGACAAACGCCAGTTCTTTAATGTTGTGAATAATATTATAACAATAGATTCTACGGTTTAGAAATCAAGTAACTGAACCTAGGGAAATGTACGGAAAATTCACAGGTGTCACACAGAGCCGCAAACCGGCTAAAGGCCTGAGCAGCTCGAGCAATCCTAACCTTCCCTCGTGTATGAGACATTTTAACAAGACGGAAAGTTTTCATTAGGCTCATATGTAACTGCTAAAACAACTACACCGATTAATAGAAAGTGTCATTAAGTAACGACTGAATTTACAAAATAATAAAATATAAAACAGTGCACTTACTACTCCTTGATGACAACCATGTTAGTACTCCCCTTACTGCCCCGCAAACCTATTCTGCTGACGTCATGAACCGCTTAGAAAGATCTCCTGGGCCCGCCCCTCGACGTCGGTGATTTGTGGAAGGTACGAGACAGAGCGCCCATTTATTATTAACCAATCAAAATGTTCTGCTTTTTTTCTTTTTAAGTTTTATTTATTTATTTATTTATTATTTAAAATCTCGCCTGTTAACCAAACTCTTCACAGGTAGTTATAGTCTGATGAGGAACCACTGCTTAATGAATATATTGTAATCTCATCATTTATTTGAAATTAATAAATTTATATCTGGGCAGCAATTGTAAAGATTTATCTACTGTTCACTATATGGTCAAAAGTATGTTTACACTCATTAATTAGTTGGCTTCCATAGCAAATAGATGTAAAATTGACCCTTAGTTCCAGTGAAGGGAAATATTAATACTTAATACCAGAGAATGCAATTTATTTTAGAGAATAATGTGCTTCCAGCTACCTGGCTAATGCTCTTGGCTGAATGGAGGCAAATCCCTACAGCCATGGTTCAGTGGAAAGCCCAGGAGAGTGGAGGCTATTACAGCTAGGAGGAATTGTTGCCTGTGATTCTGGAATAAAATGTTCAACAATGACCTATAGATGTAATGTTAGGGTGTCCACGTTGTTTTGGCCATGTAGTGTATGTGGTGTCACACAAAAGTGTCATAAGATAATGTCCAGTCAAGAATGCGAGACAGGAAACATGATTTTTTATTTATTTTTTTTAATTGAAACAGTTTACTGATAAATGACAGATGGTTGTCATGAAACGTTCATGTTTAATCTCAAAAAATCATGGGCTAAAAAGTCATACATGGTACTTAACATTGAATAGCAAGAGAATCCATGCTTCGGAGCAGACACTCAATTCACAAAGAAATCTGGCAAAATGCCCTTATGATTTCAATAAAAAATATTTAATCTTTTTTTTTCACTCTATCCATCTTTACATGGTACAGGTTTGTTCACTTTTTAATAATATAAAAATGCTTAATACTGATTGTGAAACACTGGAATTAATTTACAAAACATAATAATTATTATAATATTAATAACAATAACAAACAATAATAACAATAACCATTACATTTAAAAACAAAAAAAAATAGAATGGAGGAAATCATTCATAGCTGTTGCATCTTGGCCCACACAAACAGCAAAGTTTTTGGAGAAAATACCAAATGGCATTTACATCTACCTGACACACAGTTACACACAAACACAGTATCAGGTCGTTGAGTATTTCTCATTGCCATTTACAGTGTTATGGGCACAAAGACAAGACACCCTCAAGCATTCATTTGCCTCTGCAAGATCACACTCATTGACCAATCAGTTCCTTTTCAATGTCCATCAAGCTTGGTGGACCAATAGTGGCTCTCAAAAAGTGCCTTATTCCTCCAGCACACAGGATAGTCCACGATAGATAAAAGTATAGGACCATTTAAAATGTCTCAGCATTTAGAGGAAGGGAAAAATCTTCCAGGTGACAAAAACTTGTATCCATTACCAGCAGGTAGTCGAATAGAACGAGCACCAGGGCTACTGCTTGTGGAAATAGTAGGTGAGGGGGCCACTTTCCTAGGGTTGGAGTGGTGGTGTCCGTTGGAGGAGTTCTTGCCGCTCCTATCTAGTGACTGCAGCCCTAGCTCCCGCAGCTCCAGGCTGTCTTGGGTGTCGTTAGGGGAGCAGTGGCGTGGGGAAAGGTTCAGAAGGTTCAGTACATCTCTACTGGCAGAGGCCAGGGGTCCGGGAGCACCATGGACACCTCTGACAGGACCCAGATGTTGTTGTTGCTGGGCTGCAGCATTAGCCCAAAAGGTCTTCAGATTGTGAATAGCTTGGACCTTCTCATCAATGACCCCTCGTCTTAAACGGTCCAAGTCTGGGGCATCAGCCGATGTGGAGCAGGCAGAGCCAGTNACCCCTCGTCTTAAACGGTCCAAGTCTGGGGCATCAGCCGATGTGGAGCAGGCAGAGCCAGTGGAGGAGTAGGACAGGGCAGGGGATGGCGCACTACCAGCTGGAGACTGGTGGCCGGAACTAGGAGACACATTACTGGGGGAACGAGAGATGTGGCCACTGTATGGGGAGCTCGGGTACTTCAATTTGAACTGTCCGTTGCTGTCCAGACTGGGTGAAGGATGGCTACCCTCCTTCTGGGAAGACTCGGAGACTGCAGGGCTATTGTATCCAGAGCTTATCTTCTGCAGAGAGGAGGACCGGGAGGGAGGTTTGGGTTTTGGAGAGGCCTGAGTTCGGCTGCTAGCACTACTACTGGGACGGCTGAATGCACTAGTTTCTGAAGAACGGAAGGTGCTGTTGCGAATTGAGGTCCCACCTGCTGTCCCACCCTCTGCGCCGGCCCTCTGAAGACTACTCACTGCCCGTAGATGGCTATGAGTCTCCTCCAGAATCTTCTGGGCCAGTTCCTGAGGGTCCAGTGGGACAGTTTTCTCTTCCTGGGACTTGACAGTGCTGTCCGTCTCAGTACTTGACTGATCAGATTCACCTGTATCTGAGGTGCTCACTTTCCCCACTTTCTGAAAGGGTGAATTGGGGCTGGGCACCAGGCAAGTTTTCACGGGGGATGTGGGAGTGCTAACACTGCCCCTTGATGATATGGATACAGTGTAGCCTCTCCCTGCTCCTGTGCCAGACCCACCAACAACTCCCCTGCCTCCACGGTGGTGCCGCTGGCCGTGGCCTGGTGGCAGAGGCAGAGAGTCACAGTGGCTTCCGAGTGGCTCACTGCTGATAATGGAAAAGCCCTCATATTCTTCCTCCTCTCCTCGGGCCCCTGCCACTGCAGCAGCTGCCCCATGAGGAGAAGAGCGACTACGGGGAACGTGAGGGNGGCCCCTGCCACTGCAGCAGCTGCCCCATGAGGAGAAGAGCGACTACGGGGAACGTGAGGGTGCTTGTGGGCAGTGTAGTATGCTGTGGCCCCACCGCGTTGCCGATGACTAAGGAAATCACACTCTGACTTGGAAGCAAAGCTCATGGAGGACGCTACAGAGCTCAGACTATAGACAGAGATGGCATCTGATGCCTGATTGTCCAGGCAAGGGGGTGAGAAGGGAAGGCTTGAATATCCCATAGGCAGGGGGTTGGACACAGACTGGGCTGAAGCCAGAGACTCAAGGGACGATGAACTGTCTAGGCTCAGGCGCTTGGGCAGTTCAGTTGAGTCTGAATCAAGAGAAAAAGAGGGTGGTTAAAATGATAAACTACATCAAGAAAGCTAAATGATGCATTGTTGTTTAAAAAAATGGCAAGAAGTATACTTACCAAACAATGCCAAGAGAGACTGTAGAGCAAAGTGCAAGGTGCGGCGGTTGGCTAGCTTGCCCGTCTTTAGCACCACCTCTTCTTGGCCTACCTCACACAAGTCAAAACCTGCACATATGCCAAAGAACTACATTTGTAACTTTACATTTGATACGGAAAACAAGGTTGTGTATACTGTATGTGCTTGCAGGTGGATTTGTAGAGATGCATGTGTGGGTAATAAGCGGGGAGTTGAGGGGTAACAGACATGTATCATGGTTTTTGATTAACAGTGGGCTCACCTAGAGCAGCCAGAAATTCATGGCATCCTGGCAGTCTCCATAGCTGCACACTGATGGACACCTGAATGGGTAGGAGAGAGAAATCCTGCTCCTTCTCTCCTGTCTGCAGTTGGACTAGCACCTGGTGGAGCTGGAACAGACCAAGAGGAGGGAAACAGAACGAGGGAAAAGATGGAAAAGACAAAAAAGAGAGAGAGGTTAGTAATGAGTAAATGACAACACAAAGTATGTGATTTCTATTGGAGATATTAATGGCCTACCAAAGAACTAGAATAATCCAATGTTATTTAGGTCTTTGTTCTTATTTAATAGTTTAATGCAGCCTCAAGGGGGCACAAGCCAGTGTCCACCTTGTGCCGGTCCCAAGCCCGAATA
>VXCM01002951.1:0-56289 GCA_014773175.1 Lucifuga dentata | reverse complement strand
AATATATATATACATACATATATATATATATATATAATGCAATTTAGAAGCTTTAATGTTCCAGTACTGTATGTAACATTATAATTTGTCATTTATAGACAAGTTTAAAAAAAAAAAAATGTATGTAGCTATGGCCCAAAATCACCAAAATCACAGGTGTTTTGCTTGAAAAATATGTCAGAAGGCAGAAGTTGAGAAATGTACCATAGGGATGTTCTTCATCGTGAACAGCGGGGCCATGGTGAGGGTCTGAGTGCTTTCAAATGGTCCGAGCACTGCGATCACTTTGGACAGATGCTTGTGTGCTCGCTCCCACGGTTGGATAGAGCCGTTCACTGACATGAGTTTGAGGACACCTGGGAAATTCTGCGTGTCTGAGCAGTGGTCAAATATCTCATAGCCGAGTGAAACATTTGGCAGGAGGCTGGTGGAGTTGTTAATTTCCTCTACAGAGAATCTCATCATCTGAAACATCCGATAACTGAAGGGAGTGAAGGGTTGACTGTGGGCAGAGGAAGGAGAGCATCAGAATGTCAGATCTTTATTTTATTTACTGCAAATGTAACAATTCATAGTTTTAGTTTTGGGAAACATTTGCAGATAGGGGTGAAAAAAAATGAGACTCCCTGAAACAAGGACTGAGAGCATCTCTGCAGAGTTTAAAGGACCATACCACCCATTTTGCATGTTTGAGCCTAATATATTTAATTTTCATACACGTAACATTACTGACAGTCATTTCCCAAAGCATACTACTGGAACGGTGAATTAAATTTGTTTTTCCTACTTTCCAGACCGCCATTGTTGATACTTGAAACTTTCTTGGGATAGCTAATCCAGCATGAACAAAATGTGTATTCAGCTTTTTTCAAAGTCTCATAATTTTAGCATTTAAGTGCAATAAAAAGATGGAGTGAATGTATGTCTCCACCGGGGAACATAAGAAGACTTGTTTTTGAAAACATTTTAACAACCATGACTTCATAATTTTGCGTAACTATTAGCAGGTGAAACCATCAACTTTTAAAGTGGGTGTTTGAATATTGCTTGAATATTTGATTTTGAAAGATTAAGAGATTTTGCAAAATATCAGGAAAGCTGAAATATGGTTTTATCCTTTGGGAAATGATTGTCAATAACCTTATGTGTATGAAAATTGAATATATTAGACTTAAACATACAAAATGGGTGGTTTGGTCCTTTAGCCCTCTGGAGCCTGAAGTTCTAAATCTGTCCATTTCTGCAAACATTTCTAAACAATAAGCCTTGTTTGTTGCTTACAGTACAAGTGTAAAGGACTCAATCAGAAAGGGCAATAAGATATGGAAGAATTTTCTAGAATCAATTGTAATTCAGTCAAAAAAAAAAAAAAAAAAAAAATCAGCAATTTTCTATAAAGTGTAGTTTGCTTAATTAGCTATGACTTCAGTGTTAATATGATAACGCAACATCGATAGTATCACAATTGATAACTGAGCTTTAACTATACTGACCTAAACCTTAAAGGACCATAATGGTAATTTTACATGTTTTAGTCCAATAAATACAACACACATACTTGTTACATTGCTGCCAGCATTTTCCAAAACATAAAACCATATTTTAGTCTTTCTGTTATTTTGCCAAAATCCTCTAATCTTTCAAAATCAAATGTTCAGGTGATACACGCACCCTGAAATTCAATGTTATGTTTGCTAATGCTTTTGCACAATTGTAGAAGGCACGGTCATTTTAATTTCTCAGTAAAAGCAGTCTTCTCCTGGGACTATATTCCCTGGTGGAGACACATTTTCTTCCATGCAGCTCTGTGTTATCTCGGTTAAGTTCTCTTTGACAAAAAATTAATAGACATGTTTGCTGTGATGGATTTTTTTTTTTTTTTTTTNGTTTTTTTTTTTTTTTTTTAAATTTCCAACACTTTCATGTCTCTCCAAGTTGATTTTTACAGCACACTGGAATGAACTGAAACCGATGGCAATCTGGAAGGTAGGAAAAACAATTGTAATATTTACCGCTCCAGTAGTATGTTTTGAAAAATGATTGGCTGTAATTAAATGTGTAAATGGGTTTTATTTGGCTCAAACATATAACTAGTATGGTACTTTACAGAGCATGTAAAAGCTTGAAAAATAGCAATAGCATGTGTTAAGCTATGCAGTCTCGATTAAAGAATAAGAAAGTTCTTACCAGATTCCTACAGAACTCACCTGGAGCAATCGATGGCCACCGGTCTGTCATGAAGAACAGTGCCACTGACATGATGAACATCAAAAAGTCCACCAAGCAAATAATCTCCTTGCAGCTGAAACTCTGAGGATGGAACAGAACACTCAGGCCAGACATGCAGAACATATTCCAGCACATACAGACAGGCAAGAACACGCCTCATTGTACTGTTTACCATCTAATGTGACTGCAATTTCCTGCTACCTTTTAAGAAGTGATGAGATGCTGCTGATGGCATCATTTCCATGTACCTGGGACAGCATGACTTGAGATGACCTGAATATCTGCAGTAGCTATAAATGGTTGGGAGAAAATTCACAAATCATTATGCAAAAAGCATCTTAATCCCTGCTGTATAAACTCCCTGTGGTGACTACACAGGATGCAACAAGTACTATGGTCAATGAATTTGATTTTCATAAATGACCTATGTCCTATGATATGCAAGTTGAAGTTCAAGTTCAACTTTATTATCCAAAAGGGAATTCATGTGGCTGTAGGTGCACAAAAAAAAGCAAAAGCAACATAAAACACATAATAAAATCATAAGGATTCTAAGACAGTCAATATCCTACCTTAATCAACAAATAAAAGTGTACATTTAAAAAGTTAAAAGTAGCAGCGCTACCATAACCCTGCTGCAATGATGGCAGCTGTTAAAAATATTAATAGCAGCAGGAATGAAAGATTTCTTGAATCTTGTTTAGCTGCAATGTTCTGCCGCTGCAACTTTTTTTGATATAAAGGATGAGTGGTCTTTTAAAATACAAGATTCTTTCTAAAGCCAAATTGTTTTTCAATTCTGTACTAACGTTACATATGCTACTAGTGTTCAATTTAAAATTACACTATTTTTAAAAAAAATCATTTTTTAATTTATGAATTGATATAAATTTAATCAGTTCAAAATTCAAATTTAAACTGTTCAATTTAAATTTGAATCAAAATTTATTGATTTTCTCCCACACCGCTAGTGCTAATTTTTATTTATTTAACCCTATTGAACTAACCCTATTCAGGGTTAGTTCAATGAGCATTAAATGCTTTTTCAGGAACTCTCTGCTCACACACGCACGCACACGCGCATACACACCTGGAAGCTGCCCAGTACAACCAGACTTCTCTACTGGCCTCCGAGCAGCTCCAATGGAGCATTTTGGGGGTTAGGTGCCTTGCTCAGAGGCACCTCAGTGATGATAATTAGGGAGGGGGAGGCGCTGCTCATTCACCTCCCCAACCCAGATTTCTCCTGCCAGTTCAGGGATTGAACCGGAGACCCTTCAGTCATGAGCTTGCTTCTCTAACCTTTAGGTCACCACTGCCTCGCTGCCCAGCTAGAAGATGTAGGATAGATGGACCGATGTTGTAAACACCCAGTTTTTCTGAATTCAGTCCCTCAAAACTTGCCTGTCAATATTTAATCTTTAGCATCGACCCCATGATGTCATAAAGAGTCAATTTCGCTGACTTTGCCAAGTACAGCTACAGCCACAAAGTAGTCATACAGTTTTCTGTCACAGGCTAAATAGTTCTCTTTAATAATACTGATTCTGAAGTGTAAAATTGTTGGAGTCTCCTTTAAAGGACCATACCAGCATTTTGCATGTTTAAGCCTAATATATTCAGTTTTCATACATGTTACGTTACTGACAATCATTTCCCAAAGGATAAAACCGTATTTCAGCTTTCCTGATATTTTGCAAAATCTCTTAATCTTTCAAAACCAAATATTCAAGCGATACACCCACCTTAAAAATCAATGTTTCACCTACTAATAGTTATGCAAAATTATGAAGTCATGGTCATTTAAATTTTTTGATAAACGCAGGTCTTCTTTTGGGACTATATTCCCCGGTGGAGACATACATTCACTCCACACTTTTTATTGTGCTTAAACGCTAAAATTATGTAACTTCTAAAAAAAATCTGAATACAAGTTAGTCGCAATGATGAATTACCTATCCCAAGAATGTTTCAAGTATCAAAACTTGATTTTTTTTTTTTTCCTTCACCGACCCTCCTTGACCAACCTATCACATTTTATTTAAAACTACCAAACAATTTCTATCAAGGAGGGCTAAACACCTGAACAACAACACAAAGACAAACAAAAACACACAGACGAGTAGTGACAGTAATAACCAGTGTAGTGGTTTAATCTGTGAAACACTAAAGAGACTAAAAACCTACGACACAACAGACCAGGACAAACAACAACACATAAAATCAAAACTTGATTTAGCATACTAGAATGAACTGAGACCAATGGGCAGTCTGGAAGGTAGGAAAAACATTTTTAATTCACTGTTCCAGTAGTATGCTTTGGGAAATGATTGTCAGTAACGTTACTGATAAAACTGAATATATTAGGCTCAAACATGCAAAATGGTGGTAGTATGGTCCTTTAAATGAACAATAATTCCATAAAATAAATTTAGTAACTTATTTCTTGTCCAATCTAGAACATTTTTATGTGATTTATGAACTGCATCGTAATGATTCCATCAGTCTGTGTTTTGGCAGCTTTGGCCCTTAGCTTTGTGTTTGCTCTTTCGCTCTCCTCTTAAAAAAAATACAAAGCTCACACACCTCCATGTTGTTTGAAGGGACACAGCCTCTTTAATAGCATTTGGAGTGAAAAAATTACACTTAAGTTATTAAAATCAAGTTTGTGTTTATAACTGTAGGACAAGAAAACAATAACATGCAATCCATGAGAAACATATTTAATCAATCAATTCTACAACCCAGTTCACCACTTCTGCTTAATCAACTTCAATTTCAACTGACACGGATTTGAATACTCGGAAACAGTATGGTGGTTGGAAGAAAAATAAAAATAATCTCAAAACAATTTATATTTTAAAATATATATATATATGTACAAATCCTCCAGACAATCCTTTGAAACATGAACTTTTTACAGGAAAGAGATTTTGATCCCCACACTACAGTGCTGATCAGAATTTATTAATGACGACATCCCAGCAAAGTGATAAAAATGCCAGAAATAAATGAGAAAACAGGATTATAGAAAAGTGTGATGGCCACCCACTTCATCCATTTGTTATAATAAAAGCTCTCAATCTCAATTTTCTTATGTTTCTTCTGCAAAAGAAAGAGAGAGAACAATATTTTTGCTTGGAATGATTATATTTACCAGAAGTAAACAGAATATATCAAGGAGTACAACATCTAGTCTACATAAACTGAATGGACCCCAACTTTCAAACACAGATGGGTGAATTTTTCAAAAGATTTCAGGGAAATAATTCAATTGACTATTATCTCAGGTTTCTTTATGAAATGAAGTTGAACACTGGTAGTTTCACTTGCAGGTACAGCAAAAACCTAAGATTAAACCAATTGCTATTTCAAGTAAAATGCCCCTTGAATCATTAGAGAATTTGGTTTGTACACATTATCCCATCTGTTAAAGTCTACAAGGCGCAGAAGCAGAAAGAACAGATTTTAAAGCTCAGCTATGGGCTACAGGAGACAAAATGAATCGGGGTTAGTGACACTGAACTTAAATAATGCATCCTGTGATGTGCGGGTGGTTTAAAAGTCACATCATATACAAGCCGAGCGGTCGAGCTTTAATCAGTCTAGCAAGAGCAGAGAGTCGCTGTGCATCATGAACGCTTATTCAAGTAAACTGCGACTAAGAAAACGTTTAAGTGCCTGTGTCTTCAGAAAGAGCTGCACGACAGACGAAATGATTCCACTGAAACCACTGCATTTCCTTCAAATTTCCTCTTAAATAACTCATCAGATTTTGTTTCTCACACTACTGACTGTCAATATATATATATATATGACTTGTTAGAAATGAGTAGGTAGCAATATATTGATCAAATAAATTGGCAGCTTTGTTTCGCTTGGGAGACAGAGATATACTGGAATCACACATCTGGGGAAGAAAAATTCACTGCAAATCTCTTTGTGATTCCTTCTTGGTAACTTTATACTCACCCAATGGGATTAAAAAGACAAAAGGCAGCACTGTTCTCACCTACTATTGAACAAATGCAGATCAATCCTAAAAATTAATCCTCAAAGAAAAAAAAAACAAAACAAAAAAAAATCTCCCAAACCTGTAATAGACAAAGGCAACGTTTCCAGACTAATATGATCCGTGCCGCTCATACATAGCCTCATCCAACACTGTCAAACATGGACCAAAACTAATTTTCATGTTATTGTCCCCCTTACAAAAACAAAAAAGGAAAAAAAAAATTAAGCACTGACCCTTGCCTCTCTCCACTAGTCATGACTGATAAATTTTAAATGAGGAGGAAGAGGAGGGAGAGTGGGAGTTTTTAACTAGCAAAAGGTTTCCCTGTGTCTTCCTTGCCTTTGTACGTCCTCTTCCCGTGTGTGAATGGAAGGTATCTGTACTTGATCATATGCTGGAGATGGGGAGAAAAAAAAGGAAGGAGAATTACCAACACCGCCATGTATTATCATATATGTCATATCATATCATGTCAGACAGACTAAAGGAATTATAACACATGAGAATAACTGCACAATTAAAGTAATGCTGGTACAAGAATCAAATCAGATCAGTGCTATCTTTGTGGGTGTTATGGTATTTTTTTTTTTTTTTTTTTNTTTTTTTTTTTTTTTTTTTGATAAAGCTGCATCAGAGAGCTTTGGATTCAACTCTGTAGTAATTCTGAGACATTGTTCTGGTTTGCATTTATTGTAAATTGTTTCTGGTATTTTGTCCAACTCCTGTATGTGGATGCATTTGCTTCTCTCCTTTCACACTAACAAACTAAAGAAAAGAACTGGTACACAGTTTCTGGATCAGCTGCAGTGCTCGCATTATCCTGTCACTGCAGTACATTAGTCACTTTATTTTTTTTTTTTTTTNATTTTTTTTTTTTTTTGCTTACCTTGATCTGCCTCTTCATGGTGATGCAGAAGAGCATGATGAAGTACATTACGAGTATAGGCCAGAACACTGGCACGTTGAAGGCATCGAAAAATGTGCAAATCATGGCGATGACGATGCCTTTTGTTGCTGAATGCCTGCAAAAAAAAAAAAAAAAAAAAATGATAACCTTGATTAAAATATTTTGTAAGTGCAAACATAAAACTGTGGCAGCATGAATCATCAACATCCTTATCTTGCACGTTAGATGTGGGTTAGACACAGATAAGAAATGTTTTTTCCTAACATATTCTGCTCTTCTCAAAACTATTCTGATCCTTTAGCTTATGTGGACGAAACATAGTTGTAAAAGAGGAATCAAAAATTGTCTATTCACTCAACAGGAAAATGCCAGTTGCATTATATATTGATGTTTTTTTATATTGATTAAAAAAACCAAAAAACTTTCCATTCTGATTAAGTAGATAAGGGGACAGTATTAAGAGGAGTATATGAGGTAAAAGGATCATACAGGTGATTTTGCATGTTTGAGCAGAATAAATCACGGATTGGTCCTTTAAGGTTAACACAAACTCTACACTGTAGCAGATACGGCCTTGACACTTAGCTCGTAAACATTTAAGAGTTTTGTCTTGGAGTATTTTTTTTATAAAGGCTAAAACTACTGACGCATTTCCTCTCATGAAGTGTAAACTAGTTTATAAGATCATACAGGGTCACAAACAAACACACCAAATTCATTCAACCGGTATGTTTGGTTTATGCTAAAATGCTACCACCTCTTCCTGCACGACTCAGCCTGCGACCACAAAGGTAATTTGAAAGAACATCATTTGCTATCAGAGATGGACAGCAGGTCACGTGCTCTCACCAGAATTTGAATTCAGGCAACCTCCTGATGAAAGGGCGGAACTCCTCGTTCTGCTTGGTAGGCAGGGACGGGCCCTCGTCTGCAGGTCAGACAGGTTACACACAGTGAGGTAATGGCTAACAAGGACTAGGATCAACTGGAAACTCCAGTTATTTAAAGACCAGTAGGCCCGGCATCAGTAACGACTGATTTAAATCTGACAACTTGCCTTCGTCAAGCAGTGAAGGATCCACTTTTGGCGATAGAAAAGCAATGAAGAGGTTGAGATGATAGATTCCCAAAGCATATGTTACTATATACCAACCCTGAAAAGTAACATAAGGAACAATATCACATTAAAAGCCTAACGGGCATCACCAGCAGCCAGTGAACATAGAATTGCACCTGTCTCTTATGGGCTTCTCTCATCAAATAACAAAATCCCTTATTAGACTTACCTGTAGTATGTACACTCTGATCATGTAGACAGCAGTAAGTAGTAGAGTTGATGCCCACCGTACTGCGTAGAACGGTGTTGACTTGTCTAGCCATGTCTGATAGATCTGGGAAAACAAAGACACAAAAGAAATAAAATACCACCAACAGTTGCAAGGAATGTCAACTATGAGCAGGTAAAACAGAACCCAAGATAAAACACAAGAGTTTCTGTCATAGTGCGTCTCTTTCACTTTCATTTTGAGTAGAACTGGACATGTTCTGATCTCTTAATATCCATCTGTCTTCCTCCAATGCCTTCACCGCTGATACCAGACTTCAGTACTGAGTTTGCTCAGTTTTTATTTCAACTTAAAAATAAAAAGAAACTACAGCGCAATATATTCTCTAAACTCAAACTAACTAAACGAAAAATTACAAGCACTGTAATTTATCTGTACCATTATATTTTACTGAAACAGGTAGAAAACATAGCAGCTTGTTATCTTAATTATTTCAACTATGTGGTAGGTCCAGTTTTACATTATGTGAAGCTATGCTAAACACTGTGATAACATGCTAGCACAGCAAAAAAAAATGTAAACGTAAAATGCCAGTGATGTGATTATTGTCACAGCAATGCCCTTTAATTGACACCGGTTCAACTGACCTAGAATCTGTCTCGTGATTTGGGGTTTAACAGCAAATCTGGACATTTGAACTTGTCCTCACTACAGATGGAACCATGTCCAGTCAGGAGATGAGATTGGTTGGTTAAAGTTTGCAATTTTAGATGAAAAATATTTGCTTAGGTCGTTGATCACACTGCTACAAATACTGAGAATCAAACCATTTAATCCCTGATTAACAATATCTGTTAACACCTGTGAAATCAGGCACATTACCTGTCCGAGCCGTGTGAAAAAGCTAGCGACTGCAGATGGTTTCCCATGGATCGACTCCCCAACACTGTCCCCTTCTGACATTCTGCCAGCAGAGACAGACAGAACATAAGAGATTTTCATTCATCATGACTCATGCATGAATCCAAGATACTTCCTTGTCTGATTAAAAATAAAATCTTCATTGTGGAGTAACATATCTAGCAGGGACACAGGAACTGTTGTTTCCTTTCTTGATTCACCTTTTGTTCTTCTATAGTACCTTTGCTTGCAATAAAAAAAAAAAAAAAAAAAAATGTAGATAACTGGGCCTCTTAACTGTAATTTTGGGATGTCTTAAGGAACAAATTTAAAGTAAAAAATTGAGAATAATAATACTATATTTTAACAGACACCAACATGAACAAATTAAAGAATAGTGTTATGAGCTTATTTGCATCTAGGGAAAGAAAAAAAGAAAGAAAATAGTGATTAGTGAAATAGTGAAAATAGTGAAAGAAAATAGTTACCAAGAGTCACAGTGTTTGGGGTAAAAATGTGAGACATTAATTCCATAATGTTGCTAACTAACTGTCTAAATAATAGATCTGAGAATCTAATGAAAAGGTGAAACATGGACATTTCTGTCTGTATGGCACCCATAGAGTCCAAGTGTCCTTGACAAATTAAACTGACTGTTTTTTTTTTTTTTTTTTTTTTTTTTTTTTTAATTAAAGGCACTTAACTTATCCCATAAACCAATTAAACAGGGACTAATTCAACTGGACTGAGATCAGTTTTATTAACAATCAGTCCACGAATGTATAGAGATGATGGGGTACAGACTGACTTATTTCTGTTGAGAGAGACAGCATGGAGTCTTTGATACGCATGTGAGACCAAGACATGGAAAACAGCCAGGAGAACAGTTTAGGAAAGAACCAATATATGTGGCGTCGTAGTTAATTAAATCTAACGTCAATCAGATGGATCAATCATGCATTTTCAGCTGTGACTTCCTTGAATTCACAATTCTGACTTCTTAGTGCCTTAGTGGGCAAAGTGATCGAAACCATTTAGATCACGAATGCACTCGGTAGTTGCAACGATGTGATAACGAACTGCAATGAATGGCTGTAGCGATTACAAGCCTCTTTGACAATATTACCTTAGAACCTCTAAATATCGTGAAGAGCTGTTCGTGGTTAGCTAGTGTTAGCTGCATAGCTAGCTATCAGGTTTATTCACAGCAAGACAGCTTTAGCACAACAATCAGCGAACATCGAAATAAAAACTGTAAAAAACTGTTACACAACATTGCATCAGTGACGTTATTCTAAAGTTATCAACGTTAGTTAAACCAGTTAGCTCAAGAAATAGCTAACTAGCTACCTAATTACTTTGCTCTGTGGCCCAATTTACTTATACATGGGTTATGTAGTTTTTCTACACCGACAGTTAACCATTTTCGATCGTGTAACAGAAAAATACTAACGCATTTCCCATAATTCCAGCGTACATTACACTGAACGTCACACAAACGCATTGTAGTTCCTGTTCTTTTCACTTCCCATTGCGATGAACTTATATCCGAAAAATATTGAACTACAAAGCCCGGCGTGCAAGTCGATAATTTGACAACTCACTTCCGGAGATACGGCACTACGTTGCCAACAGTTAGCCAGTTAGCTCATTTAGAAATCACACTCCTCGCTAGTGGTGAGCTCCTTATCTAATGGAAAACACAACACTTTAAAAATTAATTTCCTGATTTCACTGCCTGTCACCGTCTATATTATTTGTGTTCGGCTACAGTGAATATGATCAATGACAGAGCTTCTTACCTGATGCGGCCGCTGTGTGACTACCCGGCACTGCCTAGCTAGCTAAACTAGCCTTCTCTCGTGCAGGCTGCTGTGAACACGTCAGTATTTCCGCAAAGCTCATCATACGGCAGGCAATGCTAGCAGAGCACCGAAAACGGTCCGCGGATGAACGCGTGCACGTATTTCTCAGTCATCTGATAGCATATGGATTTGGGCTAAACTGTAAGCTACAACTTCGTTCGGGGAGAGAGAGAAAAAAAAAGAGACATATTTTAATGTAGTTTATAACAAAACACGTTACTTAACCTCAACAACTATTGAACACTGGTGAACAGCAATAGTTTACAAACGGCTAACAGACAAGGAATATAACAAATAACAATTTCTATTTACAGTGAGTTAATGCATAATACTGATCATAAGCACAAGTAGCCCTAAATTATGTTCCTTTTTCAAAGCATTAAAGTGCTCATTCTTTGACCAGTTGGTGGTTTGTGTGTCTGTGAATGAGTGAGATAGTGTGGATGTGCTACTGTCGTGCAAAATTATACACACACCAAACCAATTAATGGCAGCCAGATTCATATATCTAATATACCTATGGTCATCAAAAAGGTTAAAGGTTAAAAAGGTTAAAGTTAGAGTTACAGAACAAAGTCAAGAAATTACTAACTCATACAAGTCATTTGAACATCATTACTAGAACAGTATGCTGGATGAACAAGGACAAACTGGAATGTTGCTATTAAACATTATAATATTCACAAACAAGTGCCATGAAGATACACAGCCTACTAATTACACAGCTATAATCAATTGATGGGAACCTTACCCTGCAAGGATTTTCAAAATACACAAAGAAGAAAATGCTGATGTCCTGCCAAGTGTTTTGATAAACAGGGGGATCTTACTGAGTTTATGATTTACATTTCTAATTAAATCCCTATATTAATACTGCTTTTTAAAAATTTTGCTTCACAACTGATTCCTGTGTTAGTATGTTTCTGTACAAGAACTAACAATTTACTACAACATTAAAAAAAGTAATGGATGCAATGGTTAATCATTGATTAGTTTTCATCA
This sequence comes from Lucifuga dentata, assembly GCA_014773175.1. NCBI lineage: Eukaryota > Metazoa > Chordata > Actinopteri > Ophidiiformes > Bythitidae > Lucifuga > Lucifuga dentata. The sequence continues at coordinate 44,085 of VXCM01002951.1, read as the reverse complement.
ATAAACACATACGCACACTAATACCAAAGTTCACTGAACAAGGTTTTTACAATAAAATGATAAGGGTATGCTGAACTTTAAGTCATTAAATTATTCATAGCCATAAAAAATATGAGTCTTGATACTGAGATTTTGATTTAGCATTCAAGTCTATACATCTGGTTTCAACAGGAGATACACCACTTTGAATCTAAACACCCCTTTACAACCACATACCTAGTACAAAACATTTACAAGATATATACATTTGTACAAATTAAAGAAAAATAAATAAGTCAACTGAGAAATTATTTTGTGTTTCCTCTAATCACAGTGCACAAAATGCAACCAGTAANAAAATAAGTCAACTGAGAAATTATTTTGTGTTTCCTCTAATCACAGTGCACAAAATGCAACCAGTAAGTTGCTAAACGGTAAATGTACAGTTACTACTATTTGCTCTCATAAATGTAAATCAAAGCTGTAAAGACAAGATTGCGACTAGTACTGCACAGTGCAATTAGAAGGAAAAATTCAGTTTTCCAGAAAAAATTAATCTTGTCCTCCATCATCACAAGCACTAATTAGTCCAATTGTTTAGATTAGTCCCAGATTTGAATCGTCAAGGCTATTATTATAGACTTGAGACAATTTTGTGTGATCTCTGTTCAATGTCTTGTGTGGAAAAAGTGTTCAAGCACATAAAACCTGCACAGGGAACTGCAGTATCCAGCCATCCATTTTCTAAACCCGTTTGTCCTGTTGAGGGTCACGGGGGGCTGGAGCCTATCCCAGCGGTCATAGGGCAAGAGGCGGGGTACACCTGGACAGATCACCAGTCTATCACAGGGCTGACACGGAGACAGACAAACACATTCATGCTCTCATTCACACCTACGGGCAATTTAGAGTTCCCAATTCACCTGACATGCATGTCTTTGGAGTTGGGAAGAAGCCAGAGTACCCGGAGGGAACCCACGCGGACATGGGGAGAACATGCAAACTCCACACAGAAACAGGGAACTGCAGTAGTATATCAAAAATGCCCCAAAATAAAATAGTACTTAAAAGACCACAGTTCTCTGACAAATCACTCACTGAAATGACAGTAACACTTAAAATCCCTATCTACATCTTTATTACTCTGTAAGTAGGCTGATTAGGCTGATGCTTGTAACAATATTGGCAAAACAATCCCACAATAGTTTTCAGGCTCTTCCTCAGTGAAGATCACTTTCCATGAACTCCTCTTTGATTGAGTGCTTGCTGCATGACACCTTGCAGTCAGGCATGTCAAAACCAAAGTCAGCCCACTCATCAGTAGCTGCGGCCATCCCTGTTGTTCCAACAACACCCGACCTGTTGGGGATAGTGATGGTGTGGCGGACACGGAAGTGCACAGCCTCCATGACACGCTGACGTTGGAGTTCCCCGCCAGTACCCNGGCGGACACGGAAGTGCACAGCCTCCATGACACGCTGACGTTGGAGTTCCCCGCCAGTACCCCCAATAGCTGCTATTGCAGCCACGTTGCTGCTTGAGCGAATGAGCTGCTGGCCGTGGTAGTCATGGTGATGAGAAGAGGAAGGCAGAGGGAGAGCAGCACCTTGTTTCATGTCCTGCAGACCTCGCCAGATGGCTAACCGGGACTGCTCTGGTATCTTCAGGGCACCAAGGTCCTGGAGATGACACAAAAATAGACAATGGGAAATGGAAAGAAGGTGAAGGGGAAAAGAAAAATAGACAAAAACTGCAAAGAAAGGCATTACTTTGCAATTACAAAACAGTACAAATCATCTCCCCAAAACAAATTCAAAGAAGTACAAGTATCACTACTGATGGCAAAAACTTAGGAATCACAACTGATTTTTCATCATGCGTTACTCATTTTACTGTCACACCTACCTATTGTATCTCACTGGGTCTGCACTTATGTTTTATATAGAACATCTCAAAATATATCATTTGACCTCCTGATGCACTAATATTACACTTGGTGTGCCCCAGGGTTCAATTTTAAGTCCCCTATTTTTTGTAGAACTATATAATTCTGTCTATATTAAAAATAAAATTACTTGTGTGCCCCAGGGTCCATGTTTTTCTATATATGTATATATACATATGTCATAAATAAAACATTACTCATGGTGTACATTAGTTACCTCCATGGAGAGAGTCTGGAGATGGTAGATGGTCTGGAGGCCTTGGGAGATGAAGTAGTCAATGAAGTTCTGACAGCCCAGACTTGTTAGAAAACTGTATGGGGAGAAAAGCAAGTCTGCTTAGACTGACATTAGAGCAGCTACACAGCCAAATATAGAATGACTAAATTTCAAAATATCAACTTTAATACTGATTTAAAGTTTGTGTGCTCTACTAGAATAAAGACTATTCTAAGCTGATAATTGGTGTCAGTAGTTATTTTAAGTTTAGCTGAATGAACATCAGTCACTTATGTCACATGTTGTTAAGCCCCATCACCATTTATTCAAGCCCCTTTTCTTTTAAAAAATGCAGAATGACTATAAATTAGCAAACATATTTATCCTCAGTTCAAAAACTACACATCATGATAGATTTAGTGGAAATGAAACCATAAACATGCATTTATATTAATGATTCATAAGGCAATACTTGCTTTGATGAAGAATCTTTATTATAAATACATGAAATGTTAATATTTTGGCAACATACAATATAATCAAAAGAGAAGCTAGCTGTACACTTTAACTGTACAATAATCATAATAATCTAGAAAGCAAAAACTATCAAAACTTAAAATTGCAAAAGCAAAATGCAGGTATTAAAGCTAATGTTCTGACACATCATCTTAGAAAAGTATGAAAAAAATTAAATATAGAACTTGCAAAATAAACAATGGAAATTTCTTTTAAAGAAAATTAATAGTGCATAGCAAAAAAGTTTTATGGCTGTATACAAAATGACAGTGTGAATGATTGTAGATGTAACTGTATAACACACAGTTTGGGCTTTTGGGTTACATAATACACCTACTGATAGCCGTACTGGAGGGCAGTAACTGCTGGATATTTTGGCTGCATCAGTGGAAAACAGATATGATTAAAATGTTTTTAACAGCATGCTTAACTTTACCAGTTACATGTCATTTGCTTTGTAACATTATGGCGAGTCAGCCAGCAAAACCAAACTAACTGTCAAGATAAGCTATAACGTGTTTAGAGAAAAGGGATGGTACAAAAGACGAATGGGGCAAGGGTTTAAAATTTAGAAACAAATCTCCCTAATCAGACTTTTTCTTAAAAAGTTCTAAAAGTCCATTGCTGTTTTCCAATGTCTAGTTGTTTTATACTGTTTGTAGTTGTTATTTCCATATAGCCAATTTTCCAGACCTCTATAATGCTTAATGCATTATGGAGGTGGAATGCATAATCCATTCATGGTTGCTGTGAGATTTGTGATACAATCAACCATTTCCTAAGCCCCTCCCCAGAACATCAACTCTCGAATCGCAGCTTAGCAACTATAACTAGGTATGAGTCTGTCGAACTGTCCCATTATGTCAACAAGCCACAGCAGTGTGGATTAGGCACTTGTAAGACACTAGTATCCAAAGAGTGTGGAGGGNTCAACAAGCCACAGCAGTGTGGATTAGGCACTTGTAAGACACTAGTATCCAAAGAGTGTGGAGGGTGTAATTTTTTGCATTTCAAAAATTAAAAGCAGAACAGAAATGCAGCAAGAAGGAAGGATGGGGAAAAGATCAACAATGGAATAAAAATCCATCCAAATTTTATGAAGAAAAAATGTCTGTATAAGGAATATGTGAGACTGCACAACAACTTATGCAATTTAATGCAGCTTGCTGGCAGGGATGCAGCAGCAGCACCAAACATTAAGGATAAATAATTATCCATGTATGAAAGAGGATTGAGAATGAGCTCTGACTCGAAAACAAGTACTGCCAGAGCCTGAGTGCTTTTACAAGAAAAAAAGTTTGTGTGGTAAATACATCATCATTTTTAAAAAAGTCTGTATTTGCTGTGCTACCACTAAAAGCAATGAAAAAGTGAAAAAGCAATAGTAGCAATCGTAACTAAGGGGGCGGGGCTTAGTGAAGGGTAAATTGCACAGCAGCCATGCTCAACTCAAACTGACTCTATAACACAGTTCCATCTATGTTTTGCTATAAAAGGAAACATTTCCAAAAATAGTTTGACCCAATACAGCCAAACAAAGTACCTTTTTGGCCATTCATATCTAACCCAACAAATGCACTTGATTGTTCTGCTGGCCTTAAACAAGGGGTAAAGAAGGAGTGTCATTGGAGGGTGAGGTACCTGACGAGGCTGGGGTCAGGGTTATATGGAGGGGGTGGGCTGCAATGGGAAGCAGACACTATAGTCTGACTGCTGTGGCCACCGTTCATATCACCATTGGCGTGCATGTGGTGGCTGTTAAGCATGTTGGTACCTGTGAGAACGGAAAGAGGACGGCGAATCAGTAAATATCATAAAAAGTGGACCATAATAGCGTACATACACTAAGCTTGCTTCCAAATGAGCACTCAAAAATACGATTTACAAACAAGCCTAATTGACAAAAGTAGATATTTTTCTGACTTGACTTGAATCATACACAAACACTCACCCATATGAGCTATGGTGGTGGGGGCAGAGTGGTTTTGCTGGGGCTGCTGCCCCACCAGCTGGTTGATTGAAGGTGGTTTGTTGAGGCTTCCATGTCCGTGAAACTTGTTCATGTTGGACAGTGGAGAGTAGGAAGAAGGGGACGCTATGTGGTTCCTAAAAAAATAAAAAATAAAAAGGGAGTGTGGCAGAGGTGAGACAATATTAAAGGAATGGGTGTCTTCTTATCATTTATTAAAAAATAGTAAACATTCAAATTAGTAGAATTGGTTATACAATAAACCTAATCAATGTAATGGCTGAAGTGAACAAAAGTCTAAACTCAGCCCTGAGATGTGGGAATTCAGCTAAATTTAAAGTCCTCAATCCTTTACTTTTTTTTGAACAATATCAATGTAAGAAAAAGTCACACACATAATAGAACAGTTTGTCTTAATGATGATTATACTGCATCATTTTGTGTCTTTCTCAGCTGAAAATATAGGCAGGTTTAATTACTGCTTACATACATATATAAACAATCATTTAAAAGCACCAGAAAGCATTAACTGACTTATGGGTCATTTTGTGCATGATAGCAGGATCCAATATTGTCTTTTTTTTTTTTTTTTTTTTTTTATTTGGTGGGGTGACCCTTTTGTTTTGGATCAGAGACTGGACCTTCAACCTTGCCCGTGTGTGTGTATGTGTGTGTGTGTGTGTGTGAGACAGAGAGACGTACGGTCTCTGCAGTAGCTGTTGCTGTGTTTGCTGTCTGTAGGACTCTATCAGTGGTTGTGGTACCAGCTCCACCAGCTCCAAACTGTCTTTAATCTTCATCAGTAGCTCAAAGTTTTCTCGACCACGAACCTGCACACAAACACAGCAAAGAATAATGAGTAATGAGTTAGTCATTGAAAGAAAGGTACCATCTGTGTGTTTTCAAGTCTCTTTTTTAAATCACATTTTATTTACAGAACAGGGAGAATTTAATAATTTAAAGTGCTGAAATCAGATGCATTACACAGCATTACACACATTTTAACACCTGTGTGTTAATTCTAATTTGATTAAAATAAAGCTCTTACAGGAATATAGTAAATCTCCTCCTCTCCATGTCGCCTCTTCCTCATGTTAATATTTGGACTGGCAATATTTGGGGGGCTTTGTTTGAAATCTGTGGATAAGGAAAAAAAAAATATATATATATATAATGAAGAAGGTTTTCCAACTTCATAATGCCATCATTTATGAAGATCAAAATACATTGCTTGTATTTATGATGATACTAATAGTGGCTAAGCACCATGACTATCATATAACTTTGTCTTTGTAGGTTTTTTTTTTTTTTTTTTAAAGCAGGACAAATCACATCATCTTAAAGGACTATATGCTGGTTTTGCATATTTGATTCCAAAAATAAATAAATAAATAAATAAATAAATAAATACTACCTCCACACACATTACATTAGTTCCAACCATCTCCCAAAGCATACTTGTGATACATTTTTGAATTGTTTTTGCTTCATTCCAGGCCGCCATTGCTTGCAGTTAATTCCACTATGCTATACAAATCACCATAGAGACTTGAAACATGTTTAAAAAAGGTAATGCATCACAGCAAACCACACACTCTTATTATTTTTCATCAAAGTTACTTAATTTCAGCATTTTAATACAGCTAAAGGCACTTAATGTTCTGAGAATTCTTCCTGGTATGATGAAGAACTGGCAACATAGATTTAACATTCAGCTGTCCAATGGCATTACATTCAACTGAACACAGATGACAAACAATTATCCAACATGGATATTGTAAAAAAAAAAAAAAANCAAAACAAAACAAACAAACAAAAAAAAAACATATGAATTAGAACGTTGTTTCCATTGAACAGGCAGCAACAGTTATTTTGGCTAACTTCTAAATAATACGATTTTATTCAGTCTAATTTATATGACAGCATTGAACTCAGATAGTAATTATTGAGCTCACATGCAAAACCATCTGTATGGTCCTTTAAGTATCAGTGGATCTCTAATGTGTAGTCATGTGTGCAGTCACAGGCTTTAGAAATGGAGATAATAAAGTGACTCACTGCGTTTGTTGGCATTGCCGTTTTTAGCCACGCTGTCGTTCATGGCCTGTTGTTCCCTGAAGTGGTCCTCATCTGCTTTTCTGTCTCGGCCTGGACACGCACATATCCGACCTTCAAACGACCTCCTGCCCAGCACCTGACCACTGCAGCAATGATTGGAGATGTGAAATGTGCTTATTACAATTCCCTTTCCAACATTCTTATTACTGTTTATTAATGATGTATGAATGGAGGTGGCTGACTTACTCTCTGCTCTCTAAAGTGATGATGATGACGATGGGTCTCCTGTTCATGCCGCCCACACAGCTGCTGTTGCACATAAAGTTATACAGGATGGTGGTGAACTCAGTCCCAACCTGCAACATACAGCAAACATTTCCATCAGGTTTGATTTGGGACTTAATTTTTTAACATTAACATGCCATTTTCTGGAATTTTATGAGTCAACCCATATTTCCGAAAATATATAAGCACAATAAAAAAAAATGTTTGATTTAAACAGCACTATTCTTACAGCTAAAAAACAAAACAAAATAAAACAAAAAAACCCTTAAGTGTCTTTTAAAAGAGCTTAAATCCCTTATTATTTTTTAAATTTTTTACCTACATTATTTATCCCCACATAACGAACCATCTAATTTCCCTGAGACATCTTAACATCCACCACAAGAGGGCAGTGTCTCGATACACTGTGCAGTTAAAGATAAGCCTGCCATTTTAAAATTAATTTCTTCAGGTGTGATGACAAACGTGATGATTTCTCACTCCTGTGCTTGTTTGGACATGCACAGTATGGATTGCAACATCTTTATTTATAGATGTGCCATGTGAAGTCCCTCAATATTTTTTTTTTTTCTTTTACCAAAGTGAACCAATGGTGTATGAATACATCATTGAAATTTGAGAATACTGTATTAGGAACATTTTCTGGATAATGAGTTTGAGCAACTTATGCATAATTCACACCTTATAGTTTTCTTAAAGCTTAAAAGCTCTTCTCTGTGTCTGATTTCATTTACATAAAATTCCACCACTCTTTGTATGGTTTCTTTTGTATTTGTTTAATAAATAAACTCAACAGGAATTCACTTCATCATTCTTGTTCATGATAACAGCCAAGTCCCAAATACCATTTAGATTCAGTCTAATTCTTATATTTAAGTTCAAAGCAATGCTTTTTTTTTTTTTTTTTTTTTTTTTAACAAGGCTGGCCCTAGCCTTTTTAGGGCCCTAAGCAGAATATGACAGCAAAGGAGCAGCTCACCAATACTTTGGCCCTGATTTAGGGAGAATTAAGTATTATTATATGCAGCAATTCTTTACAAAGGAAAAGATTTACGGATTTACAAATCCGTACAAAATGAGGAACGAGCACCACAGAAAGTCACTGATCGTGTGGCCTCCCTGCTAGTTGTGGCCTTAAACAACTGCACAGAGTGTTTATGCCAGTGACCAGCCCTGCTTTTTAACATGTTGGTGTTGGAGTGTGTGTATATGGACTATAACAAGTCTGCTAAAATGCAGTCTGTCTCTATAGGTTGTTAGTGATGAACTACCAACCTGTGGCGCCTCGTATGGCACCATGACGCTCTGCCGGCCTGTGACGGGATCGTCCACGTACTGACTGAGATTATTCCCCTCCACCCGGATCAGGTGACTGGCAGGAGCTGCTTGGCCTGAGAGAGGATGGATGGATGGATGGAGGGGGAAAGAAGGTGAGGGTGAAGTTGATTTATCTGAATCAAAGCAGTAACCATACAGAACAGCAGACAAATGTTATCCCACAATGCAAGAAATACTCATACAAGTGAAGGTCCCATTCAAAATTCAATAAGTATTAAAATGTATTCAAGCATCAAAAGAAAAATTATTAACCTGCCAAGAGTTAAATTATTGTTGCATTAACCTTTATCATTGCTAATCAATAGTGTTTGACAACTGACAGCTTGAACAACCTCTTTTCAAATTTGTAGAGTTTATAAAGAAATTATGTAGATCCTGAAATTAAATAATAAAATCATCATCATTGGAGTTATGTTTTTCCACCAAAAATCTACCTCTTGTTTAGGAGATTTTCATGCTTTTAGACCACTTGAAGGATTACATTCTCCTCTAGATTTTTCAAAAACATGTCATATCAGACAATATGAACAATCTTTTTAACAGTTTTGATTAAAAAAAAAAAAAAGTCACAGATTGTGCCTATGAATCATACATAGGAAAACTGTAAACTCTGTGTCAAGATTCCACCAGTGTCCAAGGTTCTTACCGTCATTGAAGTCTCGCCCCAGTTCGTGGTTTGGGCAGCGTTTGACAACTTCAGTCACGTGCTCGGCTTTTTTGTAGACGGGCATGGACCTGATGATGCTGCCATGCGGAGGTGAAGAAGAAAGTTTGATCTGGATGGGACATGTCTTGGCAATTTGACAGTAGAGTTTCTTCAGCAGGGGTGAGTACTGGTGAAAGAGGAAAAACAACAAGGTCAGAGAGGATCAGATATGTGATCTGAACTGATTATGTATGAGGGGAAGAATGGAGAGTCATTATAATGCAGAATATTCATCCACAAATATGGCATGTTTTTCCCTTTGAATTGATATTTCAATTTAAAATGTAGGTATTTTTGCAGATTCTCTTTTAAAAAGTTACAGTTATACCAGAGGGAACCATTTGCTGAGGAAAATGCATGTGATTGCAGATGTTATGCTATGCAGCTTGATTGTCTTTGCAGTATTTTAGACATCTGAAAATGCTGTTATTATGAATTATTGTAGCATTTTTGCCATTATATAAGTCATAATAACTCAAAAACTACATATGTCAACACAGTAAACATCCACACCTGATATGCAATATTAGGCACTTTTAAATTACAGTGTCATTTGTACTGTATAAAAGTTCATAATGTATAAAATCAAGCTTAGTCAATTGGGAATTATAGGCATAATACATTATGTCATGTATAAAACCTGATAAATTATACATCATCATCTTATATACAGATGATCATTGTTCATTTAGTGAGTATTTAGTAATTTGAATGGAGTTTGTGCCTTTACACAGCATCTGAGCAGTAAAATACACTTCAATCATTTGGAAGCAATACACAACAATCCAATATATTACTCATAATAACTCATAAACTACATGCCATCATAATGGCATTTTTTTTTTAAATAGTTAATCAGTGTGCATTAGTGAGCATTTTCAAAGTTGAATGAAGTTTGTTATAGGATATCAAAAAATATTTATCAAAAAAAAAAAAAAAAAANAAAAAAAAAAAAAAAAAAAATCATAGAATGCTTCAAATTCCATGATTTAACATATGACTTTAGCAAGCATCTAGGAGGAGATACAGGACAAACACATTTTTTGAAAATATTTTTTCCCATTTAAGTATGCAAAATTACAAATTTGTTATTAAAAAAAAACAAAAAAAAACAGGAAACTACAATAAAATTATGCACACATTGATGTAAGAACCATATGTGTAGCATGAATGGTTTTTGAGTTCTGAGAGAGCAAAAAACACAAGAAGAAGAAGAAGAAGAAGAAGAAGAAGCAAGACAACGAGTGAGATTGCTGTAAGCAGTCATAAATTAATGAACATTCCTCAAAATTTCTTTCCACAGTTATCAAACAAGTATCAATTACTCTATGAAAATCTTTTCTAAAACGGTTTCTAATGTTAAGGCATGGACAAAGTGACTTTTAGACAGCTGAAAGCAACAGTACAGAGAATATACTGTATGGATATAAGAAAGTAATAACATCAATTATTATTAAGTATGAAAAATATTTTTATTTTAAAATATTATCTTAAAAGATTTCATACAAATGCTGTCATAACAAAATTAGTCTCATAGGAGGTGAAAGTTTTGCTTCAAAATGAAATATCATTACATAAAAGCCATTAAGTCCTCAGATTTAATACAGCAGATATATTTTTAAAAAGCATTGAAATAATAAATGGCAAAGTGGGCAAATAGAGACTTCAGTGATAATATGACGTGGAAAGAGTGGGCTGTAAACATATGACACTATAATTATCACATAAATCTAACAAACTGAGGAAAGGCAGCATGTGAACAGAAAAGGAAAGGGGAAAATACGCGAGGACTTAGCAGTAAATTTTATTCTGTGTAGTAAAGGTAATTACTGTGTTATTAGAGTGAATAAATGACTGTTATCCAGCTGAGTGGGCTTATGGTACAGTGCTAACATTAGTAATGTGAGATGGTACAAGCTGGTTGGGGAGACATAAAAGTTCAAAAGGACATTTTGCAAAAAAGTGTATGTATTCGTGTCTGTGTGTGTGTATGTGTCAGATGTATAAAAAAATGGAAGGACAGTAATTGAAAGTCTTCAGCCTGGGAAATTCTTCCATCACTCAGCAGCCGACCAGTTCCTGTAAAGTCCAATGAGAATGTGCTGAGCTATGCTAAAGCCAACTGCCATGCTTCTAAGCGATGATGACTCCATCTTTTAAAAGCATTTGCTCACATGCATGTGCGTGCATACGTTTATGTGGGTAAATACCAGTGCAGATGCACCAAGAAGACACTGGGACATGGGATAAAAAAGTCTTAACATGCCCCAACACAATCATGAAATCTGAAAAATCTTCCTCCGGTAATCAAACTGGGACCTTCCAGGAAAAACTGAGGAGACAGTTGTCCTGTGTGGACTTGCTACACTGAGACTGAATACAAGTGCAAGAGTGCACCCCATGGCAAAAATACACCGTTTACAGCTGAACAATTCACGAGGATGAATGTGAGTGAACTCCACTTACCACAGTAACCACAGCTGCTGTTTGGACATATGTTATGGCTGTTGCCTGTTTGTATTTATTACGTAACATTAAAGAGCAACTGGAAATGTGAAGGGAGGGGATGTAATCGAGGTCCCTAACTGGACTTGAACTGAGGCGACCTTTTCTTTTTCTATTATCTTATTGGCTTTAATGCTTTAACTTTCTCTTCCTTCACACACACAACCATTTTACAAGTTAAAATGTACCTTGCAGCTAAACTTGCTGCTAATGTCAGCAATCTGGGAATTTAAAATTTTTTCTACTGTCTGACCTACTCCAATTATGATCAAATTCTAAAACTTTTAAAGAACCATATCACCATTTTGCAGGTTTGAGCCTAATATATTCAATTTTCATACATGTAAGGTTACTGACAACCATTTCCCAAAGCATACTACTGGAACGGTGAGTTAAAAAACTTTTTCCTACCTTTCAGACTGCCTTTGGTTTCAGTTTGTTTTGCTACGCTACTAAAATCAACTTGTTGATACTTGAAACATTAATGGGATAGGTAATCCATCATTGCCAACAATATGTGTATTCAGGGCTGTTTTTTTTTTTTTTTTTTTTTTTTNAATGTATGTCTCCACCGGGGAATATAGTCCCAAAAGAAGACCTGCGTTTATCGAAAAATTTAAACGATTGTGACTTCATAATTTTACGTAACTATTAGCAGGCAAAACATTGATTTTTAAGGTGGGTGTATCGCTTGAATATTTGATTTTGAAAGATTAAGAGATTTGGCAAAATATCAGGAAAGCTGAAATACGGTTTTATCCTTTGGGAAATGATTGTCAGTAACCTTACATGTATGTAAATTGAATATATTAGGGTCAAACATGCAAAATGGATGGTATGGTCCTTTAATGCAATGTTCACTTTTTAAGGCATTTGTCATCCAATCCCTGTATGCTGATGCTTCCACCAAACAGATGCAGCCACAATGGTTAGATAAATATGTCTGATGATGGTTGGGAAGAAATCTTGTCTTTCCAACAACAACTGCCTGAATTCCTTGTTGTGACACCGTTGCTGAGCCCCTTTACAACCACTCACAGATTGTAACCCTCAGACACACACACTAACATATACACACCCATAGCCATGAGCACTCCCTCTGGGGCAATGAAAATACCTGTGCACAACATTATCTTTTCCCAGCTAGTTTTCCCTAACAAGTCTCAACAGCCCATCCATACCATGAATAAATAATTTTCTGAAACAGCCAGACAGACGGGACTTTTCATGGTGGATCATCACATTTGGAAAATGAATCAATTATTTGCTTTCTGTGATTCCATGATTGCAACAGGAATAATTTTCTTCCTTTATTGGTAAAAAAGAAAGAAAGAAACATGGGAAATAAGCAAGCAGCATCTCACAGCAAGAGACCTTGCTGTGAGTTCTTCTCCTAAGTTCTTCTCCTTCTGATGGTTTCCCACCTGCAGTCATGGCCAGTTCTGTCCATCAGATGCAAAACCAAACCAGAGTTAACACTACTGGGGATGGAACTTGTATGCTTGCGGTGGATGAGTGCTTTTTCTGACACCATCCTTTTTCCTTTATTAATACAAGAAACAACCAAGTTTTCATTAGCTGTTGATGTTTCCTTTATGTTTACCTGGAATTCTTGACCTTTTCTGACAACTGCTTTATCAGGAGGTCAACAATCATTAAAACTCCCTTTCTATTAAAAAAAAATAAATAAATACATGGCTCAATAGAAAAAGATGACTGACAGTCACTCTGACAGTCACTCTTGACCAGAGGTGGGTAGTAACGCATTACATTTACTCCGTTATATTTATTTAAGTAACTTTTTTCACAAAATTGTACTTCACTGATCAGTTTTATTGTAGGATACTTTAAACTCATACTTGAGTATATTTATGAAGAAAAAATACACTTTTACTTCATTATATTTGGTCACACTCTTTGCATTAATTTTGATTTCACCCATTTGAATTCAGTCACATTCAGTTTTCCTCTCACTGTCAGACACTACACTGTCTGCTTCAGCTCCGAAGTAGCCATGCCCCCACCCTCCTTTTCCATGGTTTCACCTGGAGCAGAACAGTCATGGCAGAATCAACAGCGGGAGGTTTAGAAGAGGCACATCCCTGGCCACACANTGGAGCAGAACAGTCATGGCAGAATCAACAGCGGGAGGTTTAGAAGAGGCACATCCCTGGCCACACAAACACTGTTTTCTTTTCAGTCTACCAAACCCAACAACTACATAACACATTGTGTCTTTGTCTACCTAAAAATGTGGCTTTTCAGCTTCTAAGAATCAACATGGAACTTGAGGAAACATGTGGCAGTAAGCTGCTACATTAGCTACTTAATTAGCTGCTGCTGCTAATGCTAACTCAAGTTTTCCTGTTCTGTTCTGAATAAATTCATGAAGCTAACCTAGCTAACTGTCTTGGGGCTCTTGATTTGTTATGTGGTAAATATTTGATTTATTACTGTCTACTGTTTCTTTATATAATATAATTTGGATTGTATTAGAAGCTACATATGGCTACTTTGCATTTTCTTCCCCTCAGACGAGCACTTTATAGTGTGTTGATTTTTCGAAAGAAAAAGTTACTCAAAATAATATTTTTAATAGATACTTTGTTACTCTTATTCAAGTAATTATTTTGGTGACTACTTTTACTTATATTTGAGTCACTCTTATCATAAAGTAACAATACTTTTACTTCAGTACAGTTTCTAGCTACTCTACCCACCTCTGCTCTTTCCAATAAAGTATGTTGTCTTATCCATAATCAGAATGATGTTTTTGTGTTCATTGTGGGAACAGGGGAACAGAGGATGGGTTTGTGTTTTTAATGTTTTTGGACGTGATCCTGTCTGAGTGCAGGAAGCTCATAAATTTCTTTTTTGTGTTTTCAGTCTTTCTACGTACATGGGAGACATCTCAACTCGTCCACAATGCAGACCGGTGAGCACATGCAGCAACACACATACACACGCAATTCATGATTTCTGCTCAATATATCACTGTCAGTGCCAATTAGTGAAAGCACTATCTGATGTATCTCTTCTGTACAAATAAGAGATACTGAGTGATGGATAGATTAGATTTACTTTTATGACATAAAACCACAGAGATTATTTGCTTAGACAGTTAGTGAGAAAAAGTGTTGTAGGAGGGGAAAAAGCGAAAGGTAGACAAAATGGTAAGCAGTATAAAAATGAGTAAAAGATCAGAGAAAAAAGCAAAAATGAGTTTGGGTCACAGGATGAGCAGATCAGCTAATTTATATGAAATATGTTTGAGAAAAATGGAGTTAGAAGATAAATCGATCTCTTGGCTTTCACCCCAAATGTTGTGATTATGTACTGTGATCATCACAATATCCATCCATCCATCCATCCATCCATCCATCCATCCATCCATCCATCCATCCATCCATCCATTTATCCCTCCCTCCCTTCCTCCCTCCCTCCCTCCCTCCCTCCATGAGTGGACCAGTGGAGGCAGGTTTTGACAAGCTTCTAGAGACAGAGTGATAATTGCCAGACTGTCATCCATATACACAAGCAACAGCTTGCCCACCGCAAATTCACTTAACTGTCCAAATATCGAATACGTTTACACACGCGCGCACACACATGCACACATAAATATGTACGGATGAAACATATTCCATTCAAACCATTCAGAGAATTTAATTCTGCTTTGGAGAATTTCCCAGATTCTTTGAAGTCATGTAATTGCTGTTTGTGAGACTTTGGGAGATGAGGAAAGATATAATGACTTTTAGGCACCAACTTAACAAAAGCTGCTATCTCTCTGTTTCTGTAGTTAAAGATCTAATCCTGAAATGATCATGTTGTTTTGTCATTGAAAGGAGTTGTTGTCAATTTTTTTGCACAACAAACCAACAGATAAGGTATTGTTATCAAAGATATTCAGCACTGTTCTGTTGGTACTGAAGTGGTTCGTAAAATTAACAATGGCCACAGCGTTCAACTTGCTATCGGTGCTGATTAAATCTTTGGAAAAATATTTGTGGGAAAAGTTTCAGGGCTGAAAAGATCATTTGAAAATAATGATCCCAACAAAAAATAATTTCATCACAGGCCATAGATTGATTATCAGAATAAAAAGAGCCAATCACAGGCTGCCTGTCATTTATCTATTTACACACAAAGATGCATTTAATGGCAGCATCCATAGAGAGAGAGTAAAAGTTCAGTCTTTTAGGCAGGATGGTACATACACATTGAGTGTAATGGGACAATCAGCAGAAGAGACTGGAATATTTATGACTAGCTTCCTGGATTGATAACTTCCTGACATCCAGAACATTTCCAGACCAGTGGTGCTAATATCAATGGCTGTTTTGTTTCAGCACATTCAACAGTACAAATTAATCTCAATCAAGCAGATTTGTAGTGTTCATCCTTTCTTCATTCAGTCAAGAAACATGTGTGTTTCACATATGTATTTCCAGCCTGGATGCTCAGCAGGAAGGCAAGCAGGCCAGCATGGTTGCGGATGATGCACAAAAAGGAAAGGAAGGATGCATTGTGCAGGGCATGTTGGAACCTGTGCCATAACGGAGAGAGGCTAATAGCTGGGAAGAGCAACTTCTGACAAGCCGCCATGAAGTGCATGCTCAAGCACGCATCCCAAGCCCCACCGCGTCACACCCTAACACCCCCCCNACCCACCCACTGCTGACACACACATGCATGTACGCACACATACACATACTCAAAAGTCTGAGTGTATGGAGAGAGAGGTGTCATTCTTTGACAGGGAAAGAGGTGTTAGATCTCATTTCCAGCCGCGGTGACGCTCTCCCGTCTCAAGCCAAGGAATCATCTTCAAGGGTCAAGAGAGCTATTATCACTAATGCATGGCATCTCAACAAGACAGGAGGGGGACGGGAGGATTATCAGAGCAGTTTAACATGGGCTCGGATGGACTTACTGTATGTGGAAACATTTTGATAGAGAAGAAAAAGGATAGTCTTCTCTTCTCTTCTCTTCTCTTCTCTTCTCTTCTCTTCTCTTCTCTTCTCTTCTCTTCTCTTCTCTCTTCAGTTGTGTGCAGGCACAAATTTAACCAACTCCCATCAATCACGCTGTTGACAACTTGAGACGAGGGCTATTAATGTGAAAAGCTTGATGCAATACTCAACTTTCTGGTAATTTTCCAAAGCACTGCACACCACCCACTTTTGAGGGGGAGGCAGGTAACTAGGTAAATGATTGTAGTCAATATGCCCCGATGGCATTTCTCACTGCCTGAGGCCACAAGCATCTCAGGAGGAGAGCAGGAGCACGTTAACTCCTTCACCCAAACATGGTGACTCAGTCTGGTCACCACAGTCATCCTTTCTCAAACATGTTCAAACACGGGCTGTCAACTGAATTTTCATATACTCACACATACTTACACCACACACATGGCTGAATCCACATTAGACACACACACACAAACACATATACACACATGTGTGAACACATACACGCACGTCTACATAGTGTAGACCTGGTGTTTGGGGAATCCCCTCACATTTGCAGGAACTTATTCATTCTGAGGGACTTGAGTAATCCCTTTTCTTTTCAGAATTCTCACTTCTAAAATGTCAGTGATCTCAGCCCTTAAAAAAACATTTTTTTCTAATGAATCCTAATATCTTTGTCCACTTGTCTTGGTTTGTTTTGCTGAAAAACATGAATAATCTGCTTTAAACTGACAGTTTTACTTATAATTAAACATTTGGAACATGTACTTATTTTAAATTAAATTTAAATATTGTAGTCTATTACAGTACATTAATGTCTGTAAATTGTTTTCTGGCCTTGTAAACTTCATTCCTGGAAAGCAAAAAGGCATCATGTTGTATCATATACACTAGTGTTCAAAAGTTTGGGATCATCCTGGAGTTGTCTTTTCACTGTTGCAGATGACATATTTGGTGTGTACTACATAAAGAAGCAGCTGACTAAGGACCTGTAAGGCTGTTTCTCAAACTACTGACTCTGATTTCTTATCAACTTAAAAAGTTCTGTATCTGAGCCTTCTTTTTTCTGTCCTGATTTGATCAAGTTTGGACTTTTTTCTCAAAACAATATTGGACATATTTACATGAAATCTTAATTTTCTGTCATGCTTTGGCCATTTTTGTACCCAGAATTAAACTTTAGAAATGCCAGTATACCTTGCAATCCAAGTAAAAACATTTTACCTGCTTTTTTTTTCAGAATAATGGGTTTCAGATGTGCTAACACAATTAGAAAGGTGTCTCTAATAAACATTAGCTTTTAAACTTGATTCATTAAGGAAGAGCTAAAAGAGGTTAGCATAAGGACACTAGTTAATGGCTGCTGAAATTGGGCTTTGCCTTGTTTTATGTGAATAATTAATTAAATCAGTAATTTCCAGCAGTAAAAGTCACATCATTAATGCCTTGGCTATATAGTCAGATCAATATAATGCCACCATGGTGGATAAAATTATCAATTTCTATCAAAAACATTAACATTTCTCAGTGATTCCAAACTTTTGAATGACAGTGTGGTATACTAAATCATATAATAAGACATAATAGTGCACTATCATTATCTTTTATGACAAAAAGTGTTTTAGAGTAGCTCTGTATAATAACACTTAAATATAATTTCCAATACGACACATTACAGTAAACTGCAGAAAAGCTACAGACAATCACCCAGCCTCTTTCTTTCTAATCCCTCCTGTTTTATGGCAGCAGAAGCGTCTGAGTAATCACAGGCTTGTTCTCATTCTTTTTTATGAATCATCATCTGTACATTAAGTCATGAGCCAATAAAAACGCCTTTGTCTGTGCTCTGATGGTAAAATATTCTTTAGTTTGTATTGTTTTATGAGTGAGCATGAGGATCTGCCTTCACAACACTATCGAGAAAGTCAGTTCCATAATATTTACATACACAGCTCAAACCCTGAAGATATTATTTATAATCATAGGTAATCATTTTCAAATTATCATTCATGCAAATCAGAGCTGATAAGAAGAGTCCAAAAACTATGACTGGCTTTGCTTGAACATGCTAGGAGATTTGGAAAATGTTTTTTGTTGCAAAATACAAAATGGAATGATGAGGAAACTGAACCAGATGATCTGCTGCATTTGAGGAGCATCATGCATCTTTAATCTGATTTATTTCCTAAATCAAGACATTATGGCAGAACATTCAAAGAGGATATCAGCAAAAATTTAATTTCAGGACAGCTGCAGAGGAGCAAAACTGCCCGAAAACCTATTTTGGTTTGGTTTGGTTTTGGTTGGAAATTTGATTTTGGTGTACTCGTACATGAGGAGGTGACAGTTAAAGATACAATAATTGTCTCCCATAAAATGCAACTATTTGGTTTTGTAGCATAAAGACAGAAGATTTTATTTCACTTTATTTCATTTTTGAAGTTTTTTCAAAATAATTACTTAATCTTTACTCTGTCCATGCCTAATAGAAGAAACTGAAATTTCCCTTTCAGTTAGAAGGTTAGTAAGCAAGTAAGCAAACTGTTAGGAATGTGTGCTTCATTACTGCTTTTACAGGTCACTGTAGTCAACTCATTTGCATTAATGTGTTTGTGGGTCATTTCTTTAATGTGCTGCATTTTGGAAGAGGAAATATGTATTGTTGGCTTATCATTAAATATGAGAATACTACAATAATGAGGAGTTGAAGAAACATTATGCAAATACACACAAGAGATTTACTAAAATCTAAATATGGTGATACTGCTTAAATTGCTTTGCCAGTTATTAGCTCATTCCTGCCCACAGTTCTGACTGGCAGGCAGTACCAGACTAGTACCTGACTAGTCAGTTAATGTGTAAAACTTTTATTACATATATGGAGCTATTTGAAACTAGTGTTGCAAAGTAAAAATAAATAAATAAATAAAATAAAATAAATTAAAAAATAAAGGAAGCCAGTGAAGTATCAGAGTAGACAGCAATAAACAGGCTAAAGCAGATTTCTTCAGTAGTTGCAATTTTTGCTAACTCTTAATTAGTTCTCTAACAAATTTAAAAAAAAAAAAAAGAAGATAATTTTGCCCTTGTTTTCCTGATTTTTATGGATGCTGTTTGGCTGTGAGAAAGCCTGAGTCAGAACAGAGTTAAGAGCCAGCAGATGATGGACATGTTTTAGAAGAGGACAGGGCGAAGGTTTAGGCGCCAGAGGTGACAGCCGTGAGTGTGTGTTAAGTCCACAGGAAGAAAGAAACAGAGAAAGAAAAGTAGCAGGTCAAAGACCACCACTCTAATGTCCAGAGAGGATCTTCTTACATCACAGAGAGCTGAGTAAAGGAGCCCACCACGCATGATTACTTCCAACAAACACAGCCGCAGAGGAGCCCATCAACATGCTCACACAGAAGCATTCACACACACACACATGCACACACACACGCAGCAAAAAGGAAGTGCAGTTTGTCTCTTGTTTCGTGCAGGTCAACTGTGTGACAGTCACACTGACACCTTTCCAGCAGGAGGCTTCTCATTGGGTCATAACAAATTACCCAGCTCCCATTTCACCTGTCTCTCACCACAACACCCACATATACAGCTTTAGGCTGTTTGTGTGTGTGCGTGTGTGTATATGTGTGTGTGAGACTTTGTATTATGACTGTATTACCTTGATTTGGTGATGTCTTGCCCTAAGTTACATAGCCGGTTAATTTATTTTTCATAAAGCACTATCTCTCTACAGGTACTAAGATAATAATAATAATAATAATAAAACTATAATAACAAAGCTGTAACAGTACCAGGCATTATTTTCTCCTACTACATGTAGTAACAACATACACATGTTATATTGTCCACATCCTTTTCAAATATAAGAAAGCTTCTCCTCAACATATATAACAACATATATGTAACATATATAACAGCAGTTAGAAGCAAATCTCAAAGGTTGAAAGCAAAAACAGCTATTGACTTTCACTCATTCAAACAAAATCAAGATAAAAACAAGATAAAAACTGATTTGCTATGAGAGGCTTTCCCAAATATTTAAACTAAATGTATTACAGTGCATTGATCTCATATAGTGCTGCAATATACTACAGGATGCAGCAATTTGTACTTTTATTGCATTTACATAAAATAGCAAACTATAAGAAATAAAATCCCAGTGTGACTATGATAAAGGAACTGTTAATAAAGATAAAAATGTCTTTAATGAGACCTGACGATGGTCTCAGAAACTAAATTATAATATTTTTGTTAAAAAAGTTATATTGCATTTCCAAGAACTGTTGAGGAAACTGTTGAGGAAACAAACTTGTGAAGGCCAAATCTTTGTTCTTCACACGTTGCATCTATCACATAGGCTTTGCTTCCAGGAGGTGAGAAGAGGACATGAATCGCTGAATGATCCGTTACTTTCACTTGTGTGTGCAACAAGCCTATACATGCTGGCTTGATTGAGTGTGTATGTGTTTGTGTGTGTGTGTATGAAAGACTGTCTTTGTATGTGTCTGTGTGTTTTATGTGTGTGCATGAGTTATTGAGTAAGGAACAAAGTAAGACAAAGAAAGGGAGGGACACACACACACACACACGCTACACGCTCCAACCAGAAAAGTGGGTGTACTCACGGTCCATGTGGCAGACTTGGCAGTGCTGGACTGCTGAAAGGACACCTGGAAGGCATGTGGCCCAGGGTAGTCGGTGTTGGAGGGGATGGCCGGGGCAGGCGACAGGCCCTCAAAGGTGGAATTGGGCTGCGAGTAGGGCGAGGGGGTGGGCACGGCCGACGAGGAGGCGTTCTCTGAGCTGTAGGGGCTGGCGGAGGTCGCGCGGCTCCCCAGGCTCTCCATGCTGCTGCTCAGCAAGTTGTACTGGGACTGGGGAGAGAAAGAAAGAGGGACGATGATGAGGGAGGTGAAGGGGGAGGGAGGAGAGAAACAGAGGGAGGAAACAGGTAGAGGTGTAGAGACAGNGTGTGTGTGTGTGTGTGTGTGTGTGTGTGTGTGTGTATGTGTTAGTTGGGGTCCATTATCAATGATTTTGTGTGATTTATACATACAGAAAATCAATGTGAGCTTGAGACTGAAGTATGACTGAGATTAAGTGACATATTCATCACAAGTGTGGGAGGCAGAAATGTGTTTGCATGGGTGTGTGTGTGTGTGTCTCTGTGTGTGTGTAAAGTGAGCGGTGGTAGAAGTGAGCTCCCACCATCGTCTCCTTGGGGCTATGAGCCGAGTTGTAAAACACCGGCGTAATCTGTGCTCTGCCTAATTGCCTGCCATTCCCCTCTTGTCCGCTCTGCTGTGTTGCATTGAGGTGTGTGTGTGTGTGTGTGTGTGTGTGTGTGTGTGTGTGTGTGTGGTGACACACTTGTCAATGTTGGCACACTCTCAGCCCATATAGAGTTCCACAGAAACTCAGAATCTGCTGTATTAGGAAAGCTGATTGGCTGTTTTTTGTTTTTGTTTTTTTTTTTTTTTTNTTTTTTTTTAATCTAAAAACTCTCATTTCTCCAGATACTTCTTCTAATTTACTGTCACATTACAGGAATATACACACAAACTGCCTTAAATCCAGCAAAAAACACAAACATAAAAATTAAGTCCACCAACATCTGTACAGCTGTGATCTATTCTGCTCATAAACACAGTAATTACTTGATTAATGAATAATATCCATATTCAGCCAAAATAACCAGATTGAACAAGAGAAACAAAACCTCTTAACATATAATTATCGAAAAAACAGAAATGGAAAGAAAGAAACAAAAACGAAACACACACATAAATACCCTGTGAGCAGAAAAACAAAATCTTTACCTTCTTTTTCACGTAGTACATCCTCTAGTGGCTGTGCTTTGCTCTCATATGTAAACTCTTCAGTCAAAAACGTCCAAACACAGCAAAGCAAAGAGAGCGAGAGACCATAGCCTGAACAGAGAGTTCAGGTGAGGTGTGCATCAGTGGACAGTGGACCACTCACACACACACACACACATACACACGCACACACACACACACACACAGGGAAGCACACACAAACTCTGCAAACACACGCACAGACACATGCACAGCCAGGACTGGAAAAAGGTGAGGACTGGTGTGGAGAAAGAGAAATGATAGACTGAGACGGGGAGAGAGGGAAAGAAGGACGGGAACCCAAAAAATGGTACGGCGTTCTAATTATGACATGCCCGGACATAGACGGCAATGCCAGAATGCATGTACACACATGCTCCAAAACACCTTGTGAAGGCCTGCACTAGGTAAACACTGTCTGGTCTGACATAAAGTGTGTGTGTGTGTGTGTGTGTGTGTGTGTGTGTGTGTGTGTGAGACAGAGAGAGAGAGAGAGAGAACATGAAAGGCGTTCAAGGGTCAAAAAGATAAGATTATGGGATTTTCATATGCTATAAATTTAATGTGTATTAACACACCATTAAAACAGTGAACATATTGGTGGCTTATTGATAAAGAACAGATCCAATAGTCACTATATCATATCAATATCCAATAATATTCAATAATAGTAATATAGTATGTGGGAAATAATTTTAAAGGACCATACCATCCATTTTGCATGTCTGAGCCTAATATGTTCAATTTTCATACATGTTACATTACTGACAATCATTTCCCAAAGGATAAAACCGTATTTCAGCTTTCCAGGTATTTTTCAAAAGCCTCTTAATCTTTCAGAATCAAATATTCAAGTGATACACCCACCTTAAAAATTGAGGTTTCGCCTGCTAATAGTTACACAAAATTATGAAGTCATGGTTGTTTAAATTTTTTGATAAACACAGGTCTTCTTTTGGGTCTATATTCCCCAGTGGAGACATACATTCACTCTGTGCTTTTTATTGCACTTAAACACTAAAATTACNTCTATATTCCCCAGTGGAGACATACATTCACTCTGTGCTTTTTATTGCACTTAAACACTAAAATTACGTAACTTTGAAAAAAAAAAATCTAAATATACGTCTTGTTTGTGATGATGGATTACCTATCCCAAGAATATTTCAAGTATCAATAAGTTGATTTTAATAGTGTACCAGAATGAACTGAAACCAATGGCAGTTTGGAAGGCAGGAAAAACATTTTTAATTCACCATTCCAGTAGCATGCTTTGGGAAATGATTGTCAGCACGTGTATGAAAATTGAATATATTAGGCTCAAACATTCAAAATAACTGGTATGGTCCTTTAAGAAATAAATCATGCGATTTTTGAGAGTTTAGGAATTAAAACTTGAGATTATACACAAAACAAAACATCCAGTTCAACAAAATGTGACATTCTCAAAGTAACATAAGTGACTATTGGAAAGTCCTCTTCATTTGTAACCAAAATTAATACGAATACTAAGAAAATTAACTCTCTAGTTCTGTTGACCAGCAAGTTACTCATCAGCAACATCCAATTAAGAATTTGATTATTTTATGTTTCAGCTACACAACAAAACATCAGACAGCAGGGAAACCAGAAATGAAAGACATAAAAGAACCAGCACCTCACCTTACACACCTTCAGTTAATTTGAACATAATTTGATCATATATTACTGCTTAAAATACTATATTTGACAGTTGAAGAAACAACTGGCATTCTTTTACATTAATTAAGATGTTCTGATTTTATGTAAAAATCACTGCTCGTTTTATGAAAAGCATATTAAAACAAGTTTCACTGATATTTTTCTAAAATTATGTTTTCTGGTTTTCTGGTGCAAAAGTAACACTGACACAGAAATGGAGACAAAGCCGTATAAGGACACGTAAACCTCAAATGTCTCTCCGTGGTTCAGCTGAGGATGAAAGCGAGGGGACAGGTCAATGTCCTGGACATAATGCAAACTCACGCATGCGTGGGTGTCTGGATCCATACGTTTGACCCTGACTCAGAGACATGCAGCTCTGAATATAAAGAAGCGGGTTCAATGCAACTGATGCCAAAAGTGAACTTGAATTCTTTAATTTCCAGGTAGAATTGAAATGTGGCAACAATCTGCTTGATCACACATATCAACTTCCTGAATTGATATTTTAATTGTTTGAAGTGTTCGGCCATTGTTTACCCATGTCTGCCAGTCAGTCGACTCACTGAAAAGTAGGGCAACTACTAGCAACAGTATTTGATGAGATACAAATGTTTACTCTGATAAAAAAAGAAGAAGAAAATCAATCTCTAAGCTGATATGCTTAGAGGTTCTCGTGATCGGTGAATAAAAAGTCGTTTTGCCCTCTAACTAACTAAATGTTTGCCACCTTTGAAATTCTAATAGCTATTGTCAAAGGGGGTTTACAGGGACGAGGTAAGCCCAGGTGCTGGTGTCAACAACAGAAAAGATTTCACATGCACACACACACACACATACAAGCCACACAGACACNCTGGTGTCAACAACAGAAAAGATTTCACATGCACACACACACACACATACAAGCCACACAGACACGTGCTCACAGGTGTGCTCGGTGTTAATACCTAAACCCAATCCGCAACAAGTTGAAACAGAGCAAAAACCTCCACTGCCACTGTGTGTGCATGTGTGTGTGTGTGTGTGTGTGTGTGTGTGTGTGTGCGTACACTTCTCATCCTGAGAGCATCTAATGTCCCCTATGGGCAGCCATCCTGGTAGCTGCCACTCAAAGTGCAGCTTTAAAGACTCAAAACATTTAGAGACGTAGATAAGCCGCCACAACAACCCTCACTTGTCAAGATGAGTGAAACATAATAGAAGGAGGACGGGGAGAGTGTTACCCTGTTAATGACCTCTGGTTACAGCTACTTACTAATCAGAAATATAGGGTTCAATTTAACAACACAGTTGCTCGTAACACCTTTAAATAAACAGGCTCAGTTGTTGCCAAATGAGCCTGTTGAAATTCTGATGCACTATGATGAAAATTTAAAAAAAAAAAAAACTAAGGCTCTAAATCTGAACAACATCACATCATATGCAAACCGGTACATGTTGGGGCCAAACCCAAAAAATGCTGCAGGATGAGAAACCCTAATGTGAAAGAAGGATGCCCCCTGCTGGGATTATTTGGAAAAGTGTACAAAGGGGACATTCCCATCATCTACTTATATGACTGTCAGCGGGTTATTCTAACAACTTTTTTTGATAAATAAGTATAAAACATTTTTTGTGGTGGTTCTTCTAACTACTTTACATTGATGAATAACTGTAGAAAAAAAAATTGTGACTAATATGTGAGGAAAAGCAAGAAAAAGCAATTGATTTATATGGTTTGTCAGGGTTTTAGACATATGCATCACCATCCATCTTTTCAAATTAAAATCCAACTTGTTTTGCAGTCACAGTTCAGCTTGTTACAATCCAGCTTGCAAATATGAGTCCTGGCCTGTTTAATAAGTAAATGTGTTGAAATACAAGCAAAAATGACTAGCTTAGCAACCAAGCAATTATTTCCCATGTGATTTAAGCACTTTCATCGTTTTTTTTAGATTGTAATTCTGCCACCATTTACGACCAACGACCCAAATCCAAGTTCAAGTTCATCAACATTATAACTAAGTAACAAACCATTTAAGCCAATCTAATCTAAAACATCATGTCTGAGTGTTGAAAAAGGTTTTGATAATTAAGATACTACACCAGAATTTAAAGAGTTTGTTCCTGTCCACTTACCATGCGGCACAGCATCTTATGAAGACAGGATGCTGGTTTCTCCTCTGTCTCCGAGTCAGAAATTCTCTGTGTTCAGTTCGTGGTCATCACGCTAAAGTCTGAGAGTCAACCTCCAGTCTGTGGATCTGGACATGATGGAGGGATGCAGAAGAAGTCCTGCCTCTCTTCTCCTCCGCTTGTTTCCCTTTCCTGACTGGGCCTTCCCAACTTACCCTGCATCTAACAACAAATCTTGGTTCCGCCCCTTCTCTATTTCATGACTATTCATTAACTAGCCAGGCAGGCCCAGGCTTGCCCATCTAAAGATTAGATCTTACCAATATTCCAGATCAGAAGGGGAAAGAGGTCTTGATGTGTTTGGAAGAGACTGGCTTTTACTGAAAAGTAGAATCCAAAATGACACACAGATGCATGCAAGTTTGTAACAAAATTTGTCTGTGGGAGGACCTGAAAATTGAAAATTGCTGTTTTCTGTTAAATCACTTTCAAATCCCCATTACACAATGAAAAAAGTCTTAGTGATGAAGCTGAAAGCAAGGCTCATCATCCCTGAATGGGCAGATATGCGATTTCCATCCAGCAAGAGAATAATGAAGGAACACACACCTGAAAATATGTGCATATACACACATACAGACACACCCTGGCCTACAGGTGGCTCCACAGTGGAACAGCAAGGAGTCCTGGCTTGGTGACTAATTAGCCTCCCCTCCAATCACACACACACACACACATCACATCACACACCAATTCACAAAACCTGCAGTCCCTACAGGCCATTCAGCAGGGAGATGGAGGGAGGGAAAAGGATGCTGAGGAGAGGGAAACTACATAGGAGGGAATTTCCTCCACACTGGAGGGAAAAGCTGAAAAGGTATATGAGACAAAACTAACCGTCACATCGAACTGAAAACACAAAATGAAGCAAAGACCTTTGAGTGACGCAAATCTAAACTCCTCAAAAAGAAAAGCAAGAACTCACAAAGCAAGAAGAACTAAGCTGAACCAGATAAAAATGATTAAGTGACTCCATGCGTTCCTACCATAACGTTGTCGTTCATGTCCCTCATGTGGTAGACATCCATGGAGACCTCAGCATTGCTGCGGTGGCTCCCTGGGGTGCTGGTGGAAGGGACCGGGCGCTCACCTGGCTGGCTGCTCGGGGGAAGCTCGAAATAGGTGCTGTCTGGCTCCCTGCAGACACATGAAACCATGGATACTGGTTGGGTTGTTCTAGAAGAATGATGAGCTTCCAAAAAAGCCATCATAGCCCCAAGTGGGTCTTTGTGTTGCATAATAAACTACCTGATATGCAGAGACTTATACTGTATGAGAGTTTTATAAAAATTGGAGATATGACAATAAACTGGCACAAATCTGAAATTTTTATTTATTTATTTATATAAATTTCAAGGAGTATTCTGGAAATATTCATAATGACACAATCTGTAAGCCCAAAAGATGTACATATTGATCACTTTTCTGAAACTGGTTTTGGTCCAGTTTTGGACAACAACCATTTCACAGCAACTGTGATCTTTAATTGGATAAATTTTAAAGTTGGACACATCATGGGTTGGTTTTACAAAGGACTAAATGTTTTAAAGTCACCAGATAATAATTTGTGTTTTGCAAATATTGTCTTAAATTCCTGGTGGCACTTTTTTTTTTTTTTTTTTTTTGTTAAATAGATGCATGCTGTTTTGAAATTAAGCTTTTCATGAGCAATGCATTTAATCATTAGGTGTTGTTGACACTCACAAAGAGCTCCACAGGTGCTCAAAGGTGCCTCCTTCTTCAGTAGCTGTGGACTGGGACATCTTACAGGATGGGTAGTCCGGTGAGGGGTAGATCACTCTGTAACACACACACACACACACACACACACACACACACACACACACCATGATGATTGTGTAACAAAACAGTTAATTAAGTTATTAAAGTAGATAGATCTTTCAATACTTAGTCCATTCAAGATAAATTTACCGTTGTTCAAGATGGAGAAAAGGCAGGTTACAACACAAGCACACACACACGCACACACACATCCATCCAGGTGTGATCGCACCAGTGTGGACCCAGGGAGGTGACACAGGGCTGTCTAGGGGCTTGGGCGTGCCCAGACCTGCCAATCACTGTCTCACCCGGGGAGGGTGTGCGTGCTGCGCGTGTGTGTTTGGGGTGGAGGGTGGGGTGGGTGGGTGATGTCACACTGGCACTGAGTGAACGCCACTTTCTTCCTTTCTGCCTAAAATAACACAGTCACACCGTATTTGTTCCCCCTCTGATTCTCTAAACCAAGAGGACTCCTTTCTGCGCTTTTTTTTTTGTCAGAATTATTGCAACTCCATTCATTCAGGGAGAGAACATAATCTAGCCTTTTCGCCTCGCTTTCAGCTTATAAAGAAACGCTAATGAAAAGTTTATAGCTTATATTTGAAGAAAAAAAATGATAGTCTGCATACGCAGGCCTCGGGATAATCGCTTTTTATCTAAACATTACGAGCTGTCAAATGATTCCAATGAAAATCAGACACAGGGCCTACCGCGTAAAGGATGCGTCAGGTCTCCATCATTTCTTCATCTTGTTGGGCTAATAAATTACACCGCGTCCTGTCGGGCATGTCGGACCCTGTGTCGCACCAGAGTAAAGCTGCTATATTCACTGTTGCTCACAACACCAGCGTCAGATCTCCTTAGTAACCTGTTTGTAGGATTCCAAGAAAAACTGTGGCAAAGGTGCACGGCTTAAAGATGCACAACAAACATGTATCCTATATCACACTTTCTGTTAAATGCAACCCTGTCAGTTTAAATCCTCTCTGCTGTAGCCTTATCTCTAAATAACGCGAGTCTTTTTTTTATTTTTTATTTTTTTTGTCGGCTCTGGATCGATTGAAGAAGATATGCAGCTCAGTAAACATGAGAAGTTATGTCATATATGTTTGCTGTATGTCCTTTATTTTAAGAAGTCACTTGAAATGCAATAACGTTTTTATGACTTTAGGATAATCAAGTTCGCGTGGCCAAATGTGTCCATGCAAAAAAAAAACAAACAAAAAAAAAAAAANAAAAAAAAAAAAAACAAAGAAACAATAGGGGGAAAACAGGCGCAGAGGAGGCCTACAGACCCACGCGTGCACGCAGACACGCACTAACTGAGCTCTGTGGCTTTGTGCAGCAGCTGCGCGGCTCTCCGGTTCCCGCTGCTCCCGTGGCGGCTGCCGCCTCTGAGCTCCGAGCATCTTATTCCACCAAGACACAGCCGACATTTTCACTTAGGCTGCACCACAGGGAGGAAACAGCTTTTATTCTTCCCAAGAAAAAACAATACAGATCATATTCTTATTACGTTTAGTAGGAGAGATTACAGTGATTACCTACATGTATGCCTTTGTTCGGTTATTTATTATTTATTTAGTTAGCCTATTTATAATTAATACTCCTCTACTTTTATAGGCTACAGGGACTGGTGTTAAACGTATTATAAGCTCTTAGCGGGATTAGCCCACTAAATGAGTATCTTACGTCAAAGACCAAATCATGCAGTTTCTATTTCGAAAAACAAATACAATGTTTTTTTTTGTTTGTTTGTTTTTTAATAACTATTTGGTGTTTATTGGTAGGCTATTTAATTCATTGCCGCCAAGTTTGACCTATCTGACTGGGCTGCCACCCAATTATGTTCATTTGCAAGTATTTGAATCTCATTAACAATAATTAAAAAAATATATATATTTATTAAGCATTATTCTCTTTTGTTGGTGCTGAAGTCTAAAAGCGCTCTAATTTCTGTAAAGCTCTCTGTGCTTAAATGTCTCACCAGGCTCTAAGTCTGACATTGCGCTTCTCAGATATTCACCTGTCTCTACATTGTGTCTCCGCTCCCAGGTTACAGCACCCATGACAACACCTATCCACACCACATAGCCTACACACATACATGACATTCCCAAGGGCTATTTCCTCCACGAACACAGTCCCAGCTGACAGGAATAAATTAATTTGAATGTATCTTAGATTCGACCCATTCAACCCCAAATGAAATATTCTACAAAAGTTCGGGTTTCATTGATAAAATGCCCATTGCCCATTGCGTCACGCATTCTCAGAAATGTCTTATAAGTCCATCAGGCCTACCAGCCTTACACTGGAAAAACAAACAAACAAACAAACAAACAAAAAAAAAACCTTGTGAATGCTATTTAATAGATAGACGCTGACAGCTTTTCAAATTTTAAAATTTCAAATGTAATAATAATAATAACAATAATAATAATAATAATAATAACAATAAAAGTAATATATCTTTATTCATCCCATGAGGCAATGATTTAGCCTATCTCCACAATGGAATAAATTGCAAAAGCCTTATTTTTTTAGGAATTGCATTTTTAATTATTTTATTATTATCGTGGGTACTAAATATACAAGCACACCTTCAAGTTCAAAATCTAAACTACAGCTGCAAAATCAATTAACAAAACAAAACAAAAAACAAATAAACGTTTGACATTGCCATTTTGCAAAACAAATGCAACAACAAGCTGCTAGGCCTGCAGAAGAAAATTATGAATTATGAAAAAAAAAACCAAATACGTATCTTAATCTCTGCTTCTATAAACCAATAAAAATTAAGCCATCTTACCTGAAGGTTATTATGATCCAAATCCAAAAGCCTGTGAGTTATGTTGCGCTGAGCACTTGCCTGTTTATAATTGAACATGCCAAGAGAGTGACCCTCCATAAAAAAAAAAAAAAAAAAAAAAAAGAAAACAATAACAACAAAAACCTAAATAAATCGATCCTCCTCAGAATTTGATAAGAGCGTTCGGAGATTATTGACTTTTCGGAGAAAAAAAAA
Source organism: Lucifuga dentata (assembly GCA_014773175.1). Taxonomy (NCBI): domain Eukaryota; kingdom Metazoa; phylum Chordata; class Actinopteri; order Ophidiiformes; family Bythitidae; genus Lucifuga; species Lucifuga dentata. The sequence goes on along the minus strand of VXCM01002951.1, from coordinate 13,059 downwards.
TAACTGCGAAGGAAGAGGAAGACAAAGTGATTTGCAAAGCTGTTGAGGGACGTGTGGCTTTGCTGGGGGAGAGGAGGCGAAGCGTTTTTGCGCTGAGAGAAGCAGGGAGGAGGTATAGCCGCGGTTTGACCGCACATAAGCGGGAAACCCTTTCCAGCTCAGCAGAAGAATGATGGAGGGAGATATAAAGGCTATTAAATTGATTTGTAAAGGACAGTTTATCATGTAACCTAACTCATCGAACAAACTTATTTGATATTTTCTATTAATTGTTCTTTATATTTTTCATACTGTGCCATTATTAAATATTTTGCTGCTTTTTTCATTTTATGTTAAGTCTAGTGTCTTTGTGTGTACTGGTATTTTTATTTATTTATTTTTCCCTGGAAAAGTACCTCATACATTTTGGTTGATTCTTAAAAATAAATTATGATTGCTATCATCGGTGATATTCAATGAAAAACCTCATGGAAATAAAGTTTAAGCCATAAACAATTTGACTGATAAAAAAAATGGAAATTTGAATCTGTTTACTTGTAATAGCAAAAAGATATGTTGCATGTACGCCGAGTAATACATTGCAGCAGCACATACAGAAAGAGAAAGATGGATTGAACGAGATAACACAATAAACTACATTTCCCAGAATGCAAAGCGCCGCAGGCAGACGCTGATTGGTCAGCGTCTTTCTATCGTCATCCATTCACACAAACAAACGAGCAGCACGCCGCCGCCTGATCTCACAACAAACATGTTAAGAAAGAAAGTTTTCTAAATTACTGGCCTCTCATTTAACTGTCGAACTCAACATTATTTTGGGGTAAGTTTTACCACAGGTTATAAAAACAGTGAACATTACCTGCTTCTTAGCTTTGGCTAGCTTGAATGAGCTCAGTGATAAAAGCTACAGTAAGTGTTAGCTTGTCCTGTTGGTCTCTCGGTATCTGCTGCCTTATTGTTATCTAAAATGATCAGATAAGAGGATTAATAATGGTCTTAAAGTCGTGTTGTAGTCGGGCTTCACATGCAACTTTATTTAGTTTTGTTTTATTGAGGGAAACTGTCGAACGAGCTAGCCCAGCTAGCTAGCTACCTGTAGCTTTCTCTATCTAGCTTTATCGTCACAGGTTGTACCAACTGCCGTTGACGTGACGTAACTAATTACATTGTAAGCACGCTTTTAGTTCGCATTTGTACTAAAATATTAATGTTTACTTGATTATGTGTCAGAGACAATGCAGGCAAATATTGTTACATAACTTAAAACTCAACAGGTGTCATGTATAACATCTAGCTGAAGAAAATGGATGGATGAAGCTAATTTGCAGGCTTGAAATATATAAGATAAAACTAATAAATGTGTAAGAAACAGCTTAACACTCAAAGACCAAAGTGTGTGAGTTATGTTACTTTAAAATGCATGTCAGGTGAATTGGGAACTCTAAATTACCCGTAGGTGTGAATGTGTTTGTCTCTGTGTCAGCCCTGTGATAGACTGGTGATCTGTCCAGGTGTGCCCCGCCTCTTGCCCTATGACCGCTGGGATAGGCTCCAGCCCCCCGTGACCCTCAACAGGACAAACGGATTTAGAAAATCGATGGATGGATAAATTATATACCTCCTCATCAATCTACATACAATACTTTATGATTAGAAAGCAAAACTAGTTGTTAGGAACATCTGCAAAGGTATAAAAAATCAATTTAGGGCTACATATTGATATCATTTTGTCAATACTCTGTTGAAGCCTTTTGACAGTGATTACAGCTTCAACTCTTCTTGAGTATGTTGTTATAAACTTCGTAGATCAGGATTTACACACCACTATTTCATCTCTCCAAAGAGATGTTCAATCAGTTTTAAGTGACTCTGGCTGGACATTCACAGACTTGTATCATATCTAGGATTAGTCTCTAAATGTTCTTGTCCTGAGTCTTCTTGGCTGTGGGCTAAGGGTCATTGTTGTGACAGAAGATGAACTTTAGCCTCAGCCTGATGTTCTGAATGTTCATGAGCAGGTTTTCATGAAGGGTTTCTCTGTATGTCTGTTCATGTGACAAGCTGCTTTGAAACAGGGTGACCCTGTCCTCAGTTTTGCTTGTTAAAGGATATGAATACTTATATAAATCTGAGATATTGGGGAAGCATATTAAAAACAGTTTTTGATTAGACAGTGTAGACTATTGTGCTTTGATTAAAATAAATAAATTAATAAATAAATAAATTCATTCATTCATTTTAGAGTATGGCTGTAATATATCAGCAGGAGAAAAGCAAAGGGTCAGAAAACTTTCTGAATGCATTATGAATTCAGTTCAATAACAGATTTTCTGAAATATATATGACCAGTTTCTGGAAATGAAAAACATCTCAGCAGTATTTGTTATAAAAACATTAAGATAATTGTTGCTTAGTCATGTATATTTCAGATAGAAGTCCACTTTCTGGGATTTAACAAAGTGTGTAGTGTGTATTGACTGTTTCTTGTGCAAAGCGTATTATTTTTGGCCCCATGGCCCCATCATGTGTTAATATTTGGGAACTACACCAGTTCAGATTGCATGTGCCATCAGTGGGAACTGTTCATCTGGAGTTGAGAGCATGCCATAACACAAATTTCCATCTATTATCTTACCAAAATTTTGAGAAACTCATAGATTTAAAATAAAATTGTGGTTATGACATTGTGGTTAAAAATTTTCTTTTTGTCTTAACAATGAAGGGACCAGTGTACAGATCCAAAAAATGAATTTCTCAGAGGTCTTCAAGCAATCCAACCAACTCTGTAAAGTTTCCCCAGATGGGAAATATTTGGTGAGTGGTTGAGTTAAACTTTTAATACCTGACACTACTTATGCACTTTTTTTTTGTTTTTAAACTGTAGAATGAGTAATTTAAACATTAAATTAATTCCCATTTTTTGTCAGTTTTATGTGGGCTGTAGTTATAACCATTAGTAAGTTGTTTTGGGAGTCTTGCTCATTTTGACTGGTCTCTTTGGCTGCACCTCAGGCTACCTGTGTGCAGTACAGGCTGGTGGTGCGAGACATGAGCAGCTTGCAGATCCTGCAGCTTTACACCTGCCTGGACCAGATATCACACATGGAATGGTCTTCTGATTCCCTCTTTATCCTCTGTGCTATGTACAAGAGGGGCCTGGTGCAGGTAGGATCATGAGAACAGGACAGTTATGATTATGGATATGAGATGAAGTGTGAGATTTGGCTTATTCGTACTGGTGATGGATTAGTATGCACCTGCTGGTTTGGAGTGAATCTTATCATGCTAGATGAAAACCGAAATGATTATTTGATGCAGAGAACATTTGCAGTTTTAATAAGAAGTTAATGAAGTCATTTATCAATTAAAAATCCAAAATACTTGTTTGTTACAACTTTTCAGATGCGAGAACTTGTGTGTTGCATGTTTTCTTCCTTTTATTCATATTATTATAAAAATAATACTTTGGAGTTTTGACTCAGACAAAATAAACATTCTAAACTCATCATTTGGGTTCTGGGAAACTTGTTTCTGTCATTATTTTTGATTTATTAGGTAATTACAAAAATAATTATGTAGCCCTAAAACTGTATTTTCATAGAGTTGCCAGAGGAAAATACAACTTGGAAAGTGGAACTGAGGCTTATTGTATAGTTCCATGTTATTTAATTATAAAGATAAAGCCATTTAAGCCTCATTGCAAAAATGGAGATGAAGTACAGGAATACAACATAAATGATAAGGTTTTTTAAATATCATAGTAACATTAAATATTGACTGTTTGACTGGAGCGTGCAGATAAAGTCCTTCATAAAATAGCTAAAATTAAATTTATGATTATGGATGTCAGATGAAGTGTGAAATTTGGCTTATTCATACTAGTGATGAATTTGGCTTTGGATTGTTTTTACCACTTTTGGTAAAAGAAAACATGCTGTTCACAACACTGCAGAAAAGAAAGAAATCATTTAATCTATCCTCATAGCTCAATAATTTTGTAAATTTAAATTTAGTTGGGTTGCAGTTGCTGTAAATATGTACTGTTCTAGATTACAATTTTATGACAGCTTTGCTTTGTTCTGTGATTTTTCACACATTGGAAACCACAGAACAAAGCAAAACAACATTTATCCTGAATGATAAAGGATACATGTTCTGTTAAAATGTTTTTATTTAAAGAAAAATACAAGAAAATTCTGACAGATTTTTATTAGATTATCAAGATTTTGGTGTTGTCTCTTTTGTATGAATTAATTTATTTGTTACTGTACTGTGGAATTGTGCCACTGACACTTTGTACCATAAAGATTCAAGTAGATATTTTAGTTTTACTCCTCTAAAAGGGAGAAACTGTCAGAAATATGGTCTTAGTTTGATATGACTATAGAACCGTTGCAGGTAGTGCTTCAATGTTAAAGCATGTAGATCGACCATACACCTGTAAAAAATAATGTGACCCATGGCAGAACTCTCACAGAAAACCAGAGGTAATCAATTAAAAAAATAAATCAAAGCACAGTCTTTTGGACCAAAGATGTGTCAAAGACCTTTAAAGAAAATCAGAATCATGTTTTTATGCAACACAGTTTTCCTAAGCCCAAGAAAATAATTAATTCAATGTAACTACAGAAATATTTTATTAAGTTTTTCTTTCCACCTTTTTCACTTGTTCGCCAAGTCACTTATTTATTTTTGATGGCTGCAAATATCAATATTAATTTTGAATTTGTCAAAGTTTATTTGATTAACAGTCAAATAGACTCACAGGGTGTTTAATAATTGCTGTTTTGCAGGTGTTTCAGTGGTGCAAACATACTCAGCTTTGTAGTGTAAAGCGTTGAATGTACAGCAGATCACAGTTGAAGCACCTTACCTTTGAAGGGGTAACCTCCTCCAGTCTTTCATGGTCTCTGATGCTTCTCAGGTGTTGCTAACAGAGTGCAGGTTAAGGAGGACTCAGAGTGTGCGTGTGTGTGTATGTGTGTTGGGGAGGGGGGGGGTGTCATCAGTGGTGGCTGATGGTCATCCTGCTGTTACTGTCTCTTTGTTTCTCTCTTTTTCTCTTCAGGTGTGGTCTCTGGAACAGCCTGACTGGCACTGTAAGATCGACGAGGGCTCAATAGGGCTAGTCTGCTCGCGCTGGAGTCCAGACGGACGTCACATTCTCAACACCACCGAGTTCCATGTAAGTGTGAAGTCAGCGTGCGCATTCATCCGCAAGCATGTGTGTTTTTGTGTACGCCCGTCTGTCTGGTTTCAACTGTTGCTGGCCCACAAGGAAGGGAGTCCTGAAAATAGCCAGACACCAGAGCCTTCCTTGAACACCCCAACACACCCCCACCTGCTGCATGTATTCAGCCTGATTTCATAGCTCCCCTCCTGTTAGCGTCCTGTCATACATGAGTCTCGAGTGCCTCTGGAACATGGGTGCAGTGTGTGTGTGTGTGTGTCTGTGTGCACCCTTCTGATGTAGCTCTGGTATTTCCTTTGGCTGTGATTTTGTTAACGAGGTTCTGTTGCTAATAAAAAAAAAAAGATAATAATAATAAAATTCATTCATAGGGTCACTTTCAAAACAGAACAAGAGGGAAGATAGAAGAGCAGAGAAGAGTAGTGATATAACAGATGACAAATTAAAGTAAATGAGAAGAAGAGCACAACCAAAATGTGAGTAAAAACAAGTTTATAAAAGTATGCTGTCGACAGTGATTTAATAAATAATCTAAACAGCTTGATCTCCTCAGACAGATGGTTCCACAATACTGGTGTCCTTAATGACCCAAGAAAACCCAAGATAGAGAATTGGCTTAAAAGGACTGATAGACTAAAGACGTATCTAGGTTCTAATCCAGTATAATCCTTGATAGGGATTTGTAGCAAATACTTTACTTTAAATGAGTAGAAAGTGGCTGAAAAGAGACAATTTTGTTTTCTTAAACATCTCATCAGAAAAGAAGAGGTTAGTAAAGAATGAAAAAGAACTTATTTTGGAAATTGTTTCCACAGAAGACTGGAGTGTGTAGCTGTATTAATTTATTTGTTTAGGGTTCAAATATCTAGACTTGAGAAATCGGTCAGTAAAAGTCTTATTTGTTGTCATTAACTTAGAAACTTGATGTTGCTAACACTTAACGTTTGTAAGGCTGTGTTTGACTTGAATTAGGCAGGTGGCATTTCTGGCCTTCCTGGGAAGGTAAAGGTATATCTGGTGGTGTTAGCATAGGTGTGGATGAAAATAATCATGTGACGTTAAAAAAAACCAAAAAAACGAATATAGAGATCAGAGAAGGAGCAAGATGAAAGCTTGAGTGCATAAAGTGATGGAGCATAAATACACTGAATGTTGCATAAAGATTTAGATTTTTTCTCCATTATTGAGTAAGATTAAGTCAATCATTGTGTGACTTCTGAAACTTGACCCTCTAATTTTGAAAAAAATCACAAGAGCAGAATTTTTTCCACCGCATCATTGTGTTTACCAGAAGGATTCAGTCCCTTTGCTTTAAATCCCTGCAATCTGCGTCATGTAAAATCCTGCCCATTCTTGATAAAAATGGCCACTCACCACCCAGTTCATTGATAATGAAGAAACAGTCAGGAGATGCTGAAAGCCCTTAAAGGACCATACCACCCATTTTGCATGTTTGAGCCTAATATATTCAATTTTCATACATGTAATGTTACTGACAATCATTTCCCAAAGCATGCTACAGGAACAGTGAATTAAAATGTTTTTCCTACCTTCCAGCCATTGGTTTCAGGTCATTCTGCTACGCTATTAAAATCAACTTGTTGATACTTGAAACATTGTTGGGATAGATAAGCCATTATCGTGAACAACACGTGTATTCAGGTTTTTTCAGTGTTTTGTAATTTTAACGTTTAAGTGCAGTAAAAAGCATGGAGTGAATGTATGTCTCCACCAGGGAATATAGTCCCAAAAGAAGACCTGTGTTTATCGAAAAATTTCAATGACCGTGATTTCATAATTTTGCGTAACTATTAGCAGGCGAAACCTCGATTTTTAAGGTGGGTGTATCGCTTGAATATTTGATTTTGAAAGATTAAGAGATTTTGCAAAATATCAGGAAAGCTGAAATATGGTTTTAACCTTTGGGAAATGATTGTCAGTAACGTAACATGTATGAAAATTGAATATATTAGGCTCAAACATGCAAAATGGGTGGTATGGTTGGTCCTTTAATTGTTGTTTGGAAAGGTCCGCAGAAGAAACACATACTAATAAAGATCCTCACGACTCCTGTTTTATTCTCTCTGGAGTAAGCACATGTTTGAAGGGGCAAGAAGTTATAGCTGCTCCCCTCAGGCCACATGGAATATGACAGAGGCTGCGTTTGTTATGCTGAACCTGACTCCAGGAATCATTTGACAGGGCTGCGGTCCAACACACAACTGTGTCTGGTCTGGAGGAGGGTGCAGAGAGTGCAAGTGTCTGTGGCATGTCTGCTTTGTGTCTGTCTACATCTTCAAAAAAAAAAAAAAAANAAAAAAAAAAAAAAACAGGAATAGAATGGAGGGTTCTTCACCATGGAGACGTCTGTCTGCAGTACAGTAAAATTTCCCACAACAAGGTCTAAGAAAGTCAAAGGCTTAAGAAAGTCAAAGGCTTAAGTTGCTGTTATCATGTGATGCACAACTTAATAATAAATTTAGGGCAAGTTCGGATGATTGTGATAGAAAGACGGATTTGCTGTAAATGAAATTTTAATCATATGACTTATTACCACAATCACACCAGCTTACAACTCTTCTCTTTTAACACTGAGTGTACCTGAACCTCTCAAGATTTTTCTTTTCTGTGGTAGAGATAAGAGCAACTGAACAACGGAGATTTCAGTTTTTGGCCATTTATAACAAATCACTTATATTTATTCCATGAGTGCCAGCCAGTTTCTAAGCGTACAATAACGTTCTGCAGCGTTTAGGTTGTGCTTTTCCTGCCATTCATTTCACCACTTTATGAAATTTAGCTAGCACATACTTGAAGAGAGTTGAAAACTTGCGGTAATCTATCAAACTGAACAACAGTTTATTGCTGTGAAAGTTATACTAGGATCATTTTGGTGATACAGAAATTGCCAATTTTGCAGCCAGCCTCAGAAAACAGTATACAGATTTTAGTCTTTTTCAGCCTCAGTAACAAAACCACAAATCAAAATTTGTGAGTTATATTCTGTCCTGACTGTGCTTTTAGTGAGTAAAGTTTGACAGATAGTGAACTGTGTGATTCAAAGAAACTTCAAACGCAGGAGTAAAGTTATGCCGGTTTACTGTGGTGGTTTTCAACATCCATTGAATAATCTAAACTGTAAAACTGGAAATAAACATGAAAGTACAAATTAAAAAGTAATTACAGTCTTGCTGTTACATATAATTAATAAGCTTATAAATGTAAGCTGTCAATACAGTATAATAACAGAATAGCAAACATTATGATATAGAATCTAAGGGAAACAGAAGTGGAGAGAGAGCACATGAAGAGTGAGGAGTGACCGCATATAGAGCATGACCTGCATTTTCTGGTTTACCTATGGTCCCTGAGTCACAAGATCAATTCAAACAAAGAACAAATAACAGGAACATGAGTCTAGTTCTCACAAGTTATGCTTGATGGTTACAAATTAAAGGACCATTCCAGCCATTTTGCATGTTTGAGCCTAATATTTTCAATTTTCACACACGTAAGGTTACTGACAGTCATTTCCCAAAGATTAAAACCGCATTTCAGCTTTCCTGATATTTTGCAAAATCTCTTAATGTTTTAAAATCAAATATTCAAGCGATACACCCACCTTAAAAATCGATGTTTCGCCTGCTATTAGTTACACAAAATTATTAAGTCACAGTCATTAAAATTTTTTGATAAACGCAGTTCTTCTCTTGGGACTATATTCCCTGGTGGAGACATACATTCACTCTGTGCTTTTTATTGCGCCTAAATGCTAAAATTATGAAACTTAAAAAAAACCTGAATATATATCTCGTACACGATGATGGATTACCTATCCCAACAACGTTTCAGGTATCAATAAATTGATTTTTATAGCATACCAGAATGAACTGAAACCAATGGTGATCTGGAAGGTAGGGAAAGAAAATTTAACTCACCGTTCCAGTAGTATACTTTGAGAAATGATTGTCAGTAACGTTACGTGTATGAAAATTGAATATATTAGGCTCAAACATGCAAAATGGGTGGTATGGTCCTTTAACAAATAACATACAGTACCATGACAAGTTAGGAGCCAAAGATAATCCAAACATTTTTCTGTTGGTCATTTGGGTCGTTGTTATACAAGCATTGTTGCCCAATATTTTGATGGCACTTGGTGTTTAGACAGCACTGTCTTTCAGGCAAGTGAAACATAATTCTGATGTGTTAAATCCAGTGCTGATAGTATCATTGGACAATGAGGTACAAAGGTCAGAGGACAATACAGATTTCCATTTAACCGAATGCAGCCCAGACCTTTAAATTAAACTAGGAATGAACAGCTTCCTTTTGGCAGTTAAATTCTGTTCCACTAAGTCACTCCTTGTCAGTATGCGAGCTCTGAGAAATCACCAGGCATATGGTAGCGTCAAGCACCTCAGATCACTGTTGTGTCCATATTAATCAGTATTTGGCATTATCATAGTATATATTTTTTTTAAAACTGATGGCCATTGCTTATGTTGTAATGATGTTTTATACTTTTCTATAATAACTTATGTCATTGTCCTTCAAGTACCACCTGTATAAGGACGAGGAAGGCGTTTGATACTATTTGCTGTTTCTTGTTTAAGAGCATCTTTTGGTGATTGTTGTTACAAAACTAATTTAACAAAGGTAAAAACGGTCGTGGCTGCCACCTTGCCAAGGGGCCCACTGAACTTACCTTCACCCCCAGCCCAAGATTTCATTAAGGCTGTGCCAGACGAGTGTCCGTGTCAAGCTTGAATTTCAGCTCCACTCATAAACAGCCAGCTATATTAACTTGTTTAGGGACAGCTGCTTGTGCTGTGGACCGTGACTGAGTGTGTGTGTGTGTGTCTGTGTGTGTTTGTCTGTCAATGTGTCTGTAATTCTGCTTAGCTGGCTGTGTATGTCTGTGTAGCTGTAGTTGTTCTTAACTCAGAACGAAATTGTCTTCAGACGTTTTGATAGACATGTATAGTAATTTTGACAGGAGAGGATTGACATATATGAGTGTTTAGTACTTGTACTAGGCAGATAACAGGTAGGCATCACTTTTCCGACCAGCTACAGATGGTCCTCAGCTGCTTCTCAAAGGGTGTACCTCAAACGTAAGGCTGCTCTGCTCAGATTTTGGTTGCCACCATGTCACAGATTTCCTAGAACAGTACAGAGCTGGAATCTAGCATATGCATCTCCTATTTAAATTCCAGTTGTTTGTCTTAGTCACAAAATGCCACTTGCACATCCACGTTAATCCGCTTTTACCAGCTGAGTAGTGATAACCTGAGGGTGGAAAAACTCCAGCCAAGGCCAGCATTGAGCTTGACTTCTCTAATGGTTTTTACAATGTCAGGATCAGATTAGCGATAGCATTCTTGCTGCTGGAGCCTCGCTAACACGTAGAGTTGCTACCAGCAACAGTACGGGTATAAACTGCAGACGTGGGCAGCTGCTGTGCTACGACATGGGACAATAGCTCAGCCATACCTACGTCTGGGCTGTAAAAGTCTCCAGTTCCTTGGTAGAATCATGAGGCTGTAACAGGAGAAATAGGCTATATTGGTTTGAGATGGCTTTCTGTGTGGAATGCCTACAGTCTAATCCTCTGCTGACAGATAGGCCTATATGGCATCAAATAGACTCGCTGCCTCTCTAGCTCTCACCCCAGACCACAGCAGGAATGACTCATACGTAGGTTTTATTCCAGGTTGCTGTCAGTAGCTGTGGCGTTATAAGCTGTCTTATTTATCATATGTTGCCCACAGGGTATTCTGTAGGGAATGCTCCCTAATTCTGTGGTTGTCTTGTCATGTGCTGGTAGAAATTAGCCCCAATTGTCCCATTTGGTAATGTCTTAAGGAGATCTTCTTGTCAAAACATGTCAATTGAAGCTTATAGTCCTGAATCATAGTTACTGTCTCAAAGGGCTTCACAGTGACCAAATTATGAAACCTCAAAAGACAAATGACGACCAGCCCCTCCCTTAGAAAACTCTACCTCCTCTGAATAAAGAGGAAGAAACCTTAGAAACGCCTCACAGAGAAAGATCTTTATTCTACGCTGATCAGAACAATACTAAAATGTTTCAGTAAATATACACAATTAATGATCACCAGTTGAACTTATGTTTGCCTCGGCACAGACATGAGGTTTTTCTTTGCTGATGGATAAACAGCAGCTGCTTCAGTTCTGCCTTTTCGTACAGTGCTCCAGCCAAACCAACGGCCCCACGGCCCCATCCCCTGAGCTGCTGCTCACCTTTGGTGAGGATACTTCATCCAAAGTGTTACTTTACTTACTTAGGATCCTGTTGCATACCAGCCGACATAGAGAAGCATTTCCCACCTATTTTCCTCATGCTGCCCCTCCACCACCCAGTTTAAAGTTACGCTGCCTTTTTGGTCTTGATCTCCCTGCATCCCCATGTGGTGGGTTCAAGGCATTTAAGAAGTGTTTGTGTTTGAGTTATATTGATGTTGGTTGCCACGGCAACATGTCCGGGGGGATGTCCAGGACGCGTGCGGCGAAGTGTTATTACAGGGCCTACACAGCTGGATGTCTGGCCTGACACGAGCGTGTACACTTCAGCCCGGTTATGTGACAAAAACTGGCCTAGTTCAGATTCTGTTTGAACACTATGATGAAAGCTGTGTGAGTTCAGTAAGTTTAGTTATGCACTTCTCCATAATTTAGGTTTGGAGTCGTTTGAGATAACTTTCATTACCCAAAATATCAGTCATTATTAGATGTGTTCATACATAAACATTTGTATTTAACCTGATGAAACGATGGCACTACACTACCACTTACTTGTTCCACTGGTATGTGTGTGTGTGTGTTTAGAATTATGCTGACTGCAGTCTTTGCTTTTCATGACCACATGAAGGCTAAACTTGATTGATTGATCGACTTAATTGATTAATCCATTGATTTTTCTTTTCCTCTCAGGAGACCTTACCTGGTTTTCTTGTATGAAACAGAAGATGGATAATATCTTCTTGCTTAGCATACAGAACCAGTGTAATAATTTCACGGTTTAAACACTGAAAACATAATAAGACAGCTGCAGGGATGTGTGCATGTATGCACATTATATCAGCTTACTGTAAGCTGTAAAAGATGGTTTGAATGCCACGCGTTTATCACCCTTAATGTTGGGCTCGCATGCTTTTGCTATTTTGATTGTTCATAATGACTACTGTCCCGTGTCGTGTTTAAGAGAGAGGCTTTAGGAAAAATGTCCCCTGACTACATACGGCCAAATTCCAGCACTGATCAACAATATTGTGACCTCTTCTATGTTGTTTTGGCCTTTATAAAATTAATACAGGTGACATTAGTACATCATGAAAATTTGTCTCTGTCACTTGGGTAATTCAAAGCAATTTCTTCCAAGCAAATTATTGCTGTCACTGAGTTATATGAAAAGAATAAAGTCAGTAAATTAGGTGATATGGACAAAATGCATACTGTGCTAATTACGTTAAAGCTGTTTTAATAGAACATAATCTTAGAATGAAAACGTATATTCTCAGGGATGTAAGCTCTAATGGTGAGTGAAAACCTGAACTGATCATTCATTTATAAATGAGATCTGTGAAGTGATGTCACAGTATGAGAATGTTTATCATGATATCATCATACAGAGAGAAGATATATGTTTCCCAGTCCCACAGCAAATTTTAGCTGTTTGTTTGAAATAGACAATTGGCCCAGATATACATCAATCAGCCACAATATTAAAATCACTGACAGGTCAATAACATGATATACAGGTGAATAACATGAATAACATCATCTAGTTACAGCGGAACCTGTCAAGGGATGGGATATATTAGGCAGCAAGTCAACAGTCAGTT
>VXCM01002947.1:0-62611 GCA_014773175.1 Lucifuga dentata | reverse complement strand
ACTGGGGCGTCGCACAGGGTGATGGGGGTGGGTGGGGCTGGGTTCTTTCTGTAGTCCACTATCATCTCCACTGTCTTTAGAGCGTTGAGCTCCAAGTTGTTATGTCTGCACCAGGTCACCAGATGGTCAATCTCCCACCTGTAGGCAGACTCATCCTCACCAGAGATGAGTCCGATGAGTGTGGTGTCGTCTACGAACTTCAGGAGCTTGATGGACTGATGACTGGAGGCGCAGCTGTTGGTGTACAGGGAGAAGAGCAGAGGAGAAAGGAAGAAAGGACGCTGCCTTGAGGGGATCCAGTGCTGATGGTCCGGGAGTCAGAGACATGCTTACCCAGCCTCTTAATAGCTTTGATAGGAACCATCTTTATCTTGATCAAACATGGTAGCCTGGACTCAAAAGATTTGAAATGCGGTATTTGTCCTTCAAGAGCGTCTTGTAAATTCGCTTTTGTGATTTTGGAAGTCGTTAAAATAACTGGAGGTGCATTCAAGTGCTCTTGGCCAGAACGTAATGCAACAAAACTGTTTTTCTGCTTGTAGATTTTACTGCATTGGAAGACAAAATTATTCATAATGACTCTGTTGTTTTAATGACTATAATCATAAAGTGATTAATAAGTGATTAATATGATGTTGTTGATACAGTTTCCATTTCATCCATTAACCCTAAAAAGGTTTGCATGTATGAAGAACTTTTCTGGATGTTTTTTCTTTTCTTTTCTTTTTTTTTTTTTTTTTNTTTTTTTTTTTTTTTTTTTTGGTGCACAAGCCAAATAATTTTAATGTTTTAAATAAAAAGCTCAAATCGTGAGCTGATGGAAAAGCCGGTATATGATATAAATAAAATTATGAAGAAAACTAAACTCTTATTGTAGACTGCTCTGATGTTCATCATCTCCCTGTAAAGGCAATGTTGAAAAATTAATTCATGAATTGATGAATTTTTCAGTAGGTTTCCAAAATACTTCAAAGGCTTTTCAGTTATACTTTTTGTTGTTCCATTCACTTTACTCATTGACTTTATATCATATTTTCTTTCATGTGTCTTCTGCTTTTTAATCATTACTTTAATAACTTCCATCTATCACTGTGATACAAGAAGCCATGTAAAGGACAATACCGGCAATATTTCATGCTTGAGGCCAATATCTACAACCTTTATACATGTTAATGTTTCAGACAGCCATTTCCCAAAACATACCACTGGAGCGCTAAATTTTAGAAGTTTTTTTCTACCTTCTAGGCAACGATTTGTTTCAGTTCATTCCAGTACGCTATTAAAATCAACTTGTAAATATTTGAAACATGCTTGAGATAAGTAATCCATCACAGCAAACATTTTGTCTGTTAAGTTTTTTGTCAAAGTAACTTTATTTAACCAATCCAACATGGAGCTGCACAGAAGACGATGTATGTCTCCGCCAGGGAGTATAGTCCCAGGAGAATTCTGCTTTTACCAAGAAATAAAACGCCCATACCTTCTACAATCATGCATAGGTATTAGCAGGTGAAACATTGAATCTTAAGGTGGATGCACAGTATCACCTGAACATTTGGTTTTGAAACATTAGGATTTGGCAAAATAACAGGAAATTAAAATAGTTTTATGATAGTATTTATTGGGCTTAAACATATACAATCACCATATGGTCCTTTAAAGTTAATTTATAATTAACTTTTTGTAATTATGGGACATTTCCAATACTATGAATGCAAATGTCACAACAACGGGTATATATTCATTCATATATACACTGTGTATAGATGTATACATTCAGCTTAGATTTGACCTACGTAAGGTAATGACATTACAGACCAGATTAAAATGAAAAGAGCTTTTGTTTATACAATGAAACAAAACACACACACAAATGGCTTTCTGGGTATGATGGGTAATCTGTATTAATGCTTGTGTGCTTAAGCCAAACCATTCTGCTTTCTGCTTCATGCTGTACACACTTTATACAAACACATACTCATGTACAGTATACCGCGACAGGAATCACGCAAAGATGAAGAATCACTCGCGCTTGTTATTGTGCTGCTGCTTTACAGATGGTCTCTGTCTCGTAGCTGTCGGTCAGGCCCCATATCGTGTCAGAGGAGCCAAACATTGTTCGCTGAGTGTGACAGGCTAACAAAGAGAGGCTGAGAGGTTGTTGAGGGAATGATGATAAATCATAACTGTGGCAAATCGATTGATTTTAGAAGCAGGAGCAAAACTGAATCTGTCACAGCACTTAGTGTGGGTAACAGCTTGAATTGACTGAGCTCCTTGCCTTGAGGGATTTTGTGCGCTCGTATGAGTGTGTATATGTGTGTGTGTCTGCATGTGCCTGAGCAATGACTGTGTGCTTTTGTGTTTACTCTATCACTCATGGTTTTGTATAGCTTTACTCTCAGAAACCATCGGGAATCTAAGTTTGGGTCCGCGCCATAAGGTCGTCATCGTTTGTGGAGCTGGCTGGGTCTCTGTGTTATCAGTCAATGACCCACAAAGACACACACTGGAGGGAAGCTGTGTGTGTTTGTGTGTTGGTCTGTCAGCCCCCCTAAGAAACTACAGGATACACCAGAAGTCACACTTCATGGTTTGTTGCGAGCAGTGAGATAAAAAGTCCCATTTGAATGAAATAAACTTGGAAAGCATCAGACGGCACTTAAACCATGCAGGTCACTCAAGATAGTGCCACCTTGAGGTTGAGAGGCTCCGATCAATTATAATTTTTTTTTTTTCTGTCATTAAATGACAACATATCCCTTTTACTCATTTATACATCTATATTGCTTCATCCTATTATTATTAGCTTTCTATTTGTTATATATTACTATATTCTGGTAAGTAGCACTTTGTAAGCTTGTTGTACCTTGTTGGACCAGTTATATACACACTGCTTTGGCAATACTGTAATTTTATATGATCATGCCAATAAAGCATGATTGAAAACAAAACGAAAAGAACGAGCTGGCCACAGCATAAATTTACCACTGATCCTGTTTGAGCATTAAGTTTTTTTGGTTATTGAATGAGTTCCACTGGAGCCAGTTTGGAGTGATTTTGACCTAATTTCTGGCTAATGAAACTATGTTACTTCAAAGTACGAGCCACAATATAAAAAGTTGTTGTAAATATTAAAAAAAACAAAACAAAACTGTATTGTCAACATAGGCAAGGCAAGCTTAATTGTGTAGCACCATTCAGACACAAAGGCAATTCAAAGTGCTTTGCATGGATACAAAAGACATAAAATTAAGATAAAAGGAGTGAATTAAAATATGAACTAGAATCAATGAAACAAACAGTTTAAACACATTAAAGAAAAGTTTGAAAAAATGACATTGAAAGTTTAACAGCTAGAAGAAGTCCTACAGTGAAGAGAGAAATCCGCCAGGAAAACCCACAGGAATGAAATTTTGTCTTAGGCAGGCTTCCAGTAGTAGAACATAATTTTAAGTGTCCAAAAGCAGTAATGTAAACAGGAGTAATGTTCAGTCAATTCATTACATAAAGGCTCTTAACTGAGTGTTTCAATTACTGAGCCACGCAGTTACATTTTTAATGCATTAATAAATTGACAGGTGTCTGGCATAGCAGACTAATAGTTGCCCTTAATTTAAAAAAACTCAATATTTTTGTCAAAAAGTTTGAAATATTTTAGTCATGTTAGCCTTTCAGACTTTCAAGGCTCAACAGCTGTTTTTGCATCAGCAGCTTAAGTGAATACATGTCAGGTTTAAAGGACCACGCCAGTGATTTTGTGTGTTTCAGCCCAATAAACACTACCCACATACACTTTACATTAATGACAACATTTTCTAAACAAAAATATCTTAGTTTTCCTGTTATTTTGGCAAATCTCCTAACTTTTAAAAATCAAATGTTCCGGTGAAACACCCACCTCAAAAAGCAATGTTTTGCCTGCTAACATTTACGCATGATTCTAGAAGGGACAGTTGTTTTTCACTTCCTCAGTAAAAGCCATCTTCTCCTGGGACTACATTCCCTGGTGAAGAAGACTTTTTTTTTTTTCGTGGTGTAGCTCGATGTTAGACTGGTTAAATAAAGTTATTTTAACAAAAATTTAATACGTTATGTTCTCTGTGATAGAGAACATAACAAGCACGTGTCACATTCTACAAGTTGATTTTTATCACATCTAGAATGAACAGAAACCATTGGCAGTCTGGAAGGCAGGAAAAACAATTTTAATATTTATTGCTCCAGTATTATGTTTTCCAGTAGTATGTTTTCAGAAATGGTTGTCAGTAACATAATGTATGCAAGTTGTATTTATTAGGCTCAAACATGCAAAACGACTGGTATGGTCCTTTAAGGCTTGTCCATTATGGTTTATCTGACCTGGTCATCTGACTTGGTCGGAGATGTCGTCATTGTCGTCATTGCCAGTATCCCTGTTTATATCTCACTGTAATTAATCATATAAACGGGGTTAATGGCAAAACTTTCCTTTTTAGGAGAGTAGAGGAATTGTTAGGAATTCTGTGGGTTTTTTATGATCTCCACTTGCTTATAAATGAGGACAGAAAAAGAAATGACAGCTCAGCGGAGGGCGGACACGGTGACAGAGCTTGAAAGAGAAATTAAAACCCTCTTGACTTTGACACCTCCACGTACCCGGGCATCACAGCGTGAAGCGGGCGTGCCTGATGAAGCGGTGAAGTNCCCCCCCACAAAAAAAAAGAAAGAAATTGACTGTGGAAAAGGGGTTTATGCCATCTTCCATCTCTCAGGCAGACATACCAGAGGAAGCATACTGCGACCTTTATCCAGAGAGATGTGCACGTCTATTATTTTGTTCAAGGGTATCACAGTAGAACACCTAGCTGCTGAGCGCTGCAGGTCTTGAAGTAATGACGGATAGTCAGAAGACAGTTTCTTTAAGCGTGAGATCACCCTGCTGTATCGTTTTTTTAGATGGATGACCCACGTGGAGATCAACGCTGTTAGACCTGTGGGTTCAGTGCTGTGTTGTCAATCAACTAACTCGCTACACGAGACCTCACAGGTGATAACAAAGGTCCTAAACCGGATTCCCACTCTGTGACATTACAAGCAAATACACCAAATACATAAGACGTCTGTCTACTGAGCCATCTGGACACCCAGGGTGTATGAGAATGTAAGACGAGGCTGACCTTCACAATGACGCCACATTCTGCACTTGATCAGAGTTGTTTGCTGGTCACATGATCCCATGCATTTTTGATGCAAATCCTCACTTGAACTCTCCTGAAGGGCGACAGAAAGTATGCGTTGGATGCTTTTATGTCTGAAGCTTATTCTACATGTTGCCTGTGGTGATGTATTGCAGTCTTTGATGTTTTTAAGTGACAGAACAAATCTAGGCCTTATTTCTTCATGCTTTAAATAGGCCAAATGCTGACCTAATTGCCAGTGCTGCAGCACCAGTTCCATTTTAGTGGAGATGGAACTGGAGGAGAGGAGAGGAGAGGAGAGGAGACAAACTGAGCTTGATGGTGAAGAAGACAAGTGATGGATGAAGAGAAGGAGTGCACACAGAATAGATGAAAGACATGGAGAGGGAGGAACAGTATGAGTGGATGGCTGTCTGGGTTGTCATGACTGTGGAATGTGCCACACATGGTCACTGTATTCTCACGCACGCACGCATGCACGCGCGCACACATATACACACACACACACAGGCCAAAAATACCAGACCATTCTGTCGGTTCATTGTTGAAATGGACTTGAAGAGGAAGCTGTTCTTCACTTAATCTGCAGGTCTGATAGAAGGACAGGTTTTGTTCAGCAGTGAAAATAGAAAGAGATTTAAGAGCAGGATAGTGAACTGGTACATTTTAGGTGATCGACAGCCTGTGAACTGTGTATGTGTGAGAGAGAGAGAGAGAGAGAGACAGAGACAACAAAAGGTGTATATCTACATCTGTAAGCATGATGTTCATGTATCCATCCATATCCTTCTACCTGCATGTCTGCTTACATACCTTATAGGCATCTGTGTCTTGAGCTTTTGAACAGTCTGTCCCAATTTCCTAACAGCAAGTCATGAGATGTGGAAAATTTTGAAGCGGAAAGCTTTTGAAGTGGAAAATTTTGAAGTGGATCATGCTTTGTTGTGACCAGATTTCTTTGAGTTCAGCTTCTGTCTTTTTTTAATGCTGTTGCTTTATTCCTCCTTTGTTCTCTCCAAGGTTATTTCTGCTCTTCCTTGCCTCTCCCTCTCCCTCTCTCTCTCTCTCTCTCTCTCTCTCTCCCCTTTTTGCCTCTCCTTGCTCAGCAATGTGTTGAACATGTGGGAGTTCTGTGTTTAACAAGATTGGATCTCATTATTATTGACTCGTGGCAGTAAAAAAAAAAAAAAAAAANAAAAAAAAAAAAAAAAAAATCAAAACACAGATGTGTTTTTTTCACAAAAATATCTGTTTCTTACACAGACTTGGTTTGTGTCTGAAGCTGGCTGAAAAATGCAAAATCTTGATCAGTAAGTTTAGAAACAAATCACGTATCAGCTCTAAAATATAAAGATTAACATGGCTGTTGCTGGAGAACATGTGGACTGATAGCACTCAGAATGTTTACATGCACACTATACTCCAATTGTTTATCTGCTCCAGCTAAGGCAATAATGTGAGTAAGATTTATACGTGGGTAGAATGAAAAGGATGGTTCACCAAATATACATGGCGTGTTGTGTAACCGGAGGGAGTCAGCTAGGTGAGGAAATGCATGTGGAGGAGGTGTGAATAAATGGATATATAATGGCATAATCTAGGTCTGTTACTCTGAGTAAACTTACTCCGATTTATGCTGTTTTCAGCCTAATTACAGTGTTTACAGGACGTTTGAAAAAATGTATTCATTACCTTAATCTGAGTATAATCGAACTTTGAATGTGCAAAAAAAAAAAGGTAGAGTCATTGTGAGTCCACCAACTTCTTTTTAAAAATTTTTTACTATACGATTTCATGCACAGGTTTGCATGAATACAATGGGGCAACATGCTGCAGGCTTTTTGACTGGGGCAGTTATTTTTTTAAGCTAAAAATATTAAAGGAACAATCATTTGTACATTTTTATTGAAAGAAAACAAAATAAAACCATAACTTCTCAGTGTAACGTTTGCAGCAGGGGTTACTAAATTGCTGTGGCCATCTGACATGTGAACCATAAGGAGCCAGCTGAGGTTATTTGATGACGATTGGATCCTGACAGAGTGTGATGGTATTATAAATATTTTTGCTGTACTGACAGTATCCCTGAAAGAGCTTGTGTTACACTTTTTTAAGAAGGATTGCCAGTTAATCCTTTCGGAGTTGCCCTCGCTGGGAAATAATGGCTCACTTCAGTTGCATCTCTGACATTACAGACTGGAGGTCAAATTTGCACTGGAGCTGTATGGCAGAAATGCAGTGATGCAGGGGTGATGTTACGTAAAGGCATCACAGATTAAGGGGCTGTATTGATAAATACATGTATGTGCAGTTCCACAATGTTTTCTCCTGCACCATATTGTCATATGTTAGATTTTGTTTTTTCAGATTTCATTGACTTAAATTACAGATAGATTTTCTGTAATATTCAGAAGAAATGATGCTTATTTGCCAGGTCTGACCTCTGATCAACATACAGTAACCACAGGAGCTCAGATCTGCCTTTGTGTTTATCTCAGTGAATAACACATTCCCACTCATAAGGCAAAGATAGGCAGTGACAAAATTTGCCTTGTTTTAATAATATATTGGCCTAAAGAGAATCAAATGCTTTATTTGTCATAAAGAACAGTAGTTTTTTTTTAAATTTATCTGGATCTGGATCTGGATCAAATTGCACCTATTTATAATCAAATGTGGGATGAATATGCCTTTTTTTCCATTTGAAGTGGTCTCTTACTTTTGAAGGAATTGACAAAAACATAGAAAAATCTCCTACTGGTAAGAAATCCCTTTTAAAATCCCTGCATCTGCCCCTGGATACAGATTGGCACCAAAATGTAGTGGGTTCTTCACTGGTCCATGCCCCATGAAGTTTCATCAAAATCTGTTCAGAATTTTTTTTGAATAATCTTGGCAACACACAAACAAACCCACCAACTGATGGATACAAAAGCACAAAAACATCCCAGCCACAGCCATGAATGTGCACAGTGCTTCTCCTTGGGGTAAAACTTGTGAGTATGACAGATAAAGCATGTCCGTGCTGCTTATTTTACTGTTGCTGTATTCCTCAGGGGCTTTGTCCTGTGCTGGATGAGTACAAAACTTTTACTGCTCTTTCTCAGATTTTGGCACTGGAACATTTGAAATGTCAAAATGTATATCCCATTTTGAGAAGCTTGTAAAAAAAAAACAAAACAAAACAAAAAACCTTATTTCAGTTGCTTTTAATTTACTCCAAATTCATTTTCCTGGTATTTCTGCCATTATTCATCCTCCTTTGTCTTGTGGTAACACAGTCTGCCGGCTGAAAGCGATGCCAGCCAAAACACGTAACCAAGTCCAGAGGTCACTGAGAGGTCACATTCAGACAGACTGCTCATTTTTCTCATTAAATAACTCCTGCAGGGTCATGCTGTAAGCTTATGTTGCAGTTTCATTCAGTGCAAAATGTTTTTGTGGGGAAATATTAATTCTCTGAATATTGTTTCCTTTTAGAAGTAAGATGTATTTGAGGATCACACCCTGAGCGTTAATGTGGACGTCTCTCCTCTCTAATGTGGGCATGTCTGTCCTCGTGTGGGTGTGTGGGCATGTCTCTCACCTTATGTGGGGGTGTCTCTCCTGTTGTGGGCGTATCTCTCCAATGTGGGTGTTTTTGTCCTGTTGTGGACATGCCTCTCCCTATTTGCATATGTCTCTGATGATGATGATGTTTGTCCACTGTTTCCTGTGACATGTGCATGTCTGTGTTTTTGTGGTGATGTGGGTGTGTCTCTCTGCTTATGTGGGTAGGTCTCTGTTTGATGTGTGATGTGGGTGCGTCTCACTTGGTGTGGGCGTATCTCTTCAGATGTGAAGCCATGTTGAGATCAGATCTTGTAGCCTTGTTTCTTCTTATGTGGCCATCTCTGTACTGTGTGTGTGTGTGTGTGTGTGTGTGTGTGTGTGTGTGTGTGTGTCTGTCACCATCCAGATGTGGACATGTCTCCCTGATGCAGTTGAACCAGGCATTTTAGCAACATCTAACCTTTAAATCCAGAGGAAAAGCAACTTCAGCTTACTCAATATATTTTGTTGGGTCTATGTAGTTTTACCAGATGATTGCACAGTGTCACGTTGATTATGTTTGTTGAAGCTACTCATTACACCACGTGACTTTATGCAGCAGAAACAACATAATTTTGAGGTGGTTTGCTGAGATGATGCATTACATTTGCGGACAAACATCCTGAGGTGAACTTCTAACTATAAGAGTCAGTGGAGTTAATTCCATGTAATTAAAATTTTGCGCACCCCAGGCTTACTTCTGTGCTCTTCATGCTAATTTAGTTTGCTGTGTATTTGCATAGTTTACACCTCCATGGCAAGCCTGGCTAAATGTTCATATGCCTCAAGTCAAAACAATGCAAAACAAGTTTTGGCAACTTTGTGCATGCTTTTTACCTCCGCCAGGCAGGTTATGTCATCACCAGTCTGTTTGTTAGCAGAATATCTCGAAAAAATATGGACATAATTGGATGAAATTTGGGAGACAGATAGCTAATGTTGAGAGGAAAAAGATAATTTAAAAGGGATCTGCATATTCTGGATCCAGGATCCAGATGAAATTTTTAGCCTATAAAGCCAATGCTAATGGGCCGATTTCAGTGAAACTTAGCATGGTGGCTCATTTTTTAATAACTTTTTTTTTTTTTTTTTTTTATGGGGGATTTTGTTGGTCTTAGAAGAGGTATGCACTCTGGGAATGCCTTCTTGTATGTATTTGCAATTATGTGTGTATGTACTGAATATTAATTGTTTGCGTGTGTACAAATGTATGCCTGCGTATAATAGTTGTCATTTTCTTTATCTGCCTACTACGTTTATTACGGAACTTTTGTATAATATGTGGCAAAGAATGCAATCTCTTGCATTGAAAAAAAAAAAAAAATAGCCAAATAGAAATTTTCAGTGTATCTGAGTTGTTTATGTGCATGGGTGTTTTAAAGGTAGCTTCAGATGCTGTTATGTCACTAATTTGACATTATCCATTCTGAGTAAGACTTCACACTTTTTGATATTTGCATTATGATTACACAGACAGTGTTGCTTGGTTGACAGTCAACAACTGAACACAAATATACTAATGACTTTGCTGTAATAGCAACAAATGAATAGTAAGGGGATTTCATTGAGTGTAAAATTATTGCATGCTTGGTTACATGTGGTGTGTATTCATGATCTGTGTTACTTTGTTAGAGCAGGAAGCCTAACCTGTTAGTTGTGATTGATTCAAGATCGCTTTGTTTCAGTTTGAAGTAAAGAGAAACTGATTCTCCTGGACAAGAGACAACAGCTACACTGACTGCCGTGGCTTTATACTGCTCCTCGTAATGCTCCTTCTCCCTCTCACCTCTTCTGTACTCCTTTTTTCAGACATTGTCCCTCCTTTTTACTTGCTCGCTTTTGGCTGCCCTGTAATGCTCTGTATTAGTGATGGAGATAGATAGAGTTTCTCCCCTAATCCACCCCTCTGTAATTAGCAATTAGAAATTACAATTTAGCTCCACACTGCTTTCATTTTTTGGAACAGGAGCAGGTGGGAATGTTCCATTCCTGAGATTGTACATGAGCACACACACACACACACACAAAAATAGTCATTCTTGACTGTCAAAACCACCATCTGTCTCCCAAGCTGTCTTAGATTAGATGATCATTGTATTTTGCCCAGAAATTCCTATTGGCAAATAATAATGAAGAGTAAATGAGCATACAGGCATCATTTTCATTCATGACTTTTATGATTTAATAAAAAGTCAAGCAATCGCAATATATACAGTAATTGATTTATAAATTTATATTGTTCATAACCTGTATACCTAATTATCAGTATATTTATTTTGACAGGGCATATGCAAGATGGCTTTAAAGGCCCATACCAGTGATTTTGCATGGTTAAGCCCAATAAATACTACCCACATACATGTTATGTCATTTTACAACTTAAAATTGTATTTTAGTTTTCCTGTAATCGTCAATCATTTCTATGAATAAAACAGAAATAAATGGATTCTTATTTCTCATGCCCTATCTAGTGTTGTAAAGCTTTAGTGCAGTCCTCATCTCATAGTCGTGGATAAACACAGGCATGCTGCTTTATACCGCACGACACGTATGCACTTCAGTGTGTGTAATGGAAAAGTGTGAAAATTCTACAAACAATAACTGAAACATTTATGTATACTATAAGCCATGTAGCATGAACAAGTATGGCTCTACAGGCAGCAGTGAATGTATCTGCCTGGGGCTGTGTGATGCATTGCAGGAACCTCCTCCCCTTCACAATTTAAACCAGAAAATTCACTGGTGATGAAAACCTGCTTCTCTCTTTCTGCTAATCCAAATGACTCCCTGTTACTGAATGTCCTTCCTGTTTGCCTCTTGAATTCCTACTGTGGAACAGAAGCACAGAGAAGTGTGGCGTGGGAATGAGTACAGGAATACAGCATGAGAATGGAAGCAATTATTTGCTTTCTGGGGCGATAATGGCCGGCTCCTTTATAACACATTGAACTGAATTCAACATGGAAAACCATTCGTTTTTTGTTTTTTGTTTTTTTTTGATTCAATTACTTGATGAAATGGGTTATGAAATCCATGTTATCAAATCTACCGAAATGTAAATGTATTTGATAAAGTCTGCAAAGGACAGAACATCACATTGGGTAAACCATATGACCTTGTTTCCTATTTTACTTAAAATTGAAGATATATAATAATGTCACATACTTCACCCTGTGGCTTTTTTCTTATATTGTTTTTACATAATTTAGCGACTGCCAGCTTTGAGGTAATGTGCAGTGCAGCGTAGTCAGGAAAGCTTTAAATTTAAGGAAGAACAGAGTTTCTTCTTTGAAGAAGATGACACTTCTCATTTTCACTGTGTGCAGAAAACAAAGGATTTAGATAAAAGTTGCAATATTTCAAAATTGATTGCATCCACTTTTTTAGGGCTTATAACAAGGACGGTTTACACTTTTCTAGTAGTAGTTGAGAGAGAGAGAGAGAGAGAATTACAGCCATCCTAACCAGAGGGAGGGGATCATAAGCACGATGGAGAGAAAATAAGACCTTTTGTAAAGACGTCCCCACATCGATGTTTTCTGATTCCTTCTCTCTCTCTTTTGCTCTTCCTCTTCCTCAACATAATGCACAAGTCTCACAAACCATTCAGTTTTTTTCATTCTCTTTCCCATTTCCCATTTCATTTTTCATTTTGTTGTTCTTCCACCATCTCGCTGTCTCCCTCTCTCCCCCTCCCTCCCCTTAAGCATCAATAGATCCCGTCTCTGTGGAGATTATTATTATGGGTTTCACAGGGCAAGGTGACCGCCACCAGAGACATACATTCAAAGAGAAATTGGGAAGGCATAGTAGGACATATACATAGAAATAATTAAAAAAAAAAAAAAAAAANATAAAAAAAAAAAAAAAAAATCTGAAATCAAAACCATACAGCATTACCAAAGAGCACAAAAAGAGGCAGGAAATGAAAGGGGTTGTTGAGGGGGAGAGAGAGATGTCAAGAGCGATGAAAGCGATGGAAAGCAACAGAACTGAAGAGCAGGAAGAGGAGTAAAGCGGGGGGAGGGGCGCATAAACAAACAGTTCCATAATGCAAACCTCAGGCTAAACATGCAACAAAGGCTGTGTGGAGTCCAGCTCATAAGTTCTCTCACAGATTTTATTTAGTGGTTTGGACGAGGATCCAAACAGGCACCAGATCACCTGGAAGCAAGTCAGCAGACGTAGGTGAAGACACCAGCTGGCATCTGTGTCGACATGTTGTTACACACAGACTTACATGTCCACTTTCATCCACACAAACCATAATTTCTCCTCATTTGCTTCACTCCAGCTCTCTCCCGTCTGGCTCGGCATACTCGTGCTGCTCCTTGCTAAAGTTTACCCACTATGACAGTCCCTGACTGTGAGTCTCAGCCTGCACCCCCTACAGAGTGTGCTGGTGGTGGCCTTCGCCTGGGAACATCAATATTTCAGGCTCTCTCACCACTCTCACTCATGGGGATACACTCACTCAGAGCCCAGGGGAGGTGCTGATGGAGAGAGAGGGTTAGAGCTCAGGAAGGAGAGATGAGGGACAGTGGATATGATATGGAAAGAGAGAGTAAATGATAGGTGGATGCATTGAGTGGGGGTGAGTGCATATGAGAAGAAAATGATGGTGTGTGTTTTAAAAAGACAAATAGAGGGAGATGGGAGCGTGGAAGAATCACCAGGGTGGGTGAGTGAAAAATTAGTTCATGGGGAAAGGGTGGCAGGTTGCGAGCGCGTTTTGTTCTGGATGATGGATAGATTTCAATGTGTTGTAATTGTAGCCATAAATATGTTGCATGATGAACTGGAGTATGAATGTTAGAAGAGACGGAGTGAGAGAAAGGAGAAAATAATTGTCTGTGTTGCTGTTAATGATCAGTATATTTGATTGTGAAAATCCATTTAATTGAGAACATTGACCAGTTAATTATCTATTAAAAATGAGTCACATTTTGGATGGAGGGACACATGCATATCTTTTATGAATACTAATGATAGCTAGCCTGCCCTGTCTTCCTTCTCACCCTTCTGTCTTTTCCTCTCATTGTGAAAGACCTACACTAGCCAACAGTTGCTACGACTACAGCTGTTATAACAGTGGTCATTAGGGTTTGTTACCACAGGAAGGAGGATCCCGGTGGCATAAGATGATGGACCAGCAAGAATTGTTGATTTTTTTTTTTTTTAATTTTTTTTTTTTTTCGAGGTTGTTTATGGTTGTCAGATGTTGTCAGATGTGTTGTGTACATTGATTAGAATCTCAACTTGACCTTTTGTTGGCCTGTGAACTTATAAAATATGTAGCTATAATGACAAACACTTTAATTTGTCCACCCCACACTCTGTAGCAGTAGCCCAAATCCAAGAGTGTAAATGACTAATGGTCAGACCAGGTGGGCTCCAGGAGTTGGACATTAATCACAGACTGGGGCTTTAAAGGGGACATGTTATGTTTTTTTGTTGTTTTCCCTCATTTTTATAGTTCATGCAGTAAGAAACGTTTCCAAAGTTGTAAAACTTGAGTTTAATATCTATAGAACTGCATCCAGTAAGTCAAACCCGTAAGTCCTAAACTGCCTTGAACGCTTCATTTTTGATTATTCCTTTACTTCCATAACTTGATACAGCTGACCAATCAGAGCAGAGCTTTCTGGGAGGGAGCTCTAAAGAGACAGAACCTAACATGGTCTGTTTTCAATCAGTGTGTATAGTAGTGCTGCAGTAAGGCAGAGTAGAAGTGGATCTTTGTGTTCTTGCACCTTAAAGCATTAAAAAGATTTAAAAATAGATGTCTGAATGAAATAAGAACAGGAAAATTTGTATAATATATAGTATGCTGTATACTGTGCTGTATGTATCTACTAAACTTGATTTAATAGATTTTAATTGATTTAATGATGTAAATGAATGCCATGGCATCACTATATTATCCATGAATGACATTAATTATAAATAAATAAATACAAGTATGATGCGGTAGATTAACTTGATATTTACAATACGTAACTCCTGTCGTTCGTTATGTTATTGTACAATTATAAATCATGTAGTAGGCTCAATATTTAAATTGAGTAAGGATGTCTTTTTGTTTGTGCACATTCAGTATGCACATCTGTAGATTCAACAGTGAAGGAGGAGTTAAAGAAGTGAGCCACAGCTTGATAACTTGTAGGGACAAGAAGTGGAGCACAAAGTAGAGCAAGAAAGCAGGACCAGTCAAGCAAAGCTAAAATCTCTTTCACTTTTCTCCCAGAATTACACCGTAACATTGACTAGTAAACATACGATCATACTGAGGATGAATGACCATTTACCTTTACAACAAAAGCACGCAGGAACATCAAGTGACCTTTGACCTGCAGGACAATATGTATAATAAATGGGCAACCCCATGTGTTTATTTATGACAAAGTAATTTGAAGCTTGTACCTGTCACTACTTCTGTAAAATAGAGAAGCTGCTGAAATACCCATGGGGCGATATAAAATACCAACCAAGTCCTTGGTTGGTATTCTCAACCATCCTCTAATTTGATTAAAATAATCCCTCTCTGACTCAAACAGTTATACCCTCCAGCTTATCCCACAGTGCTTTTCAAAACACTAGGGAAGGTGACTGTCCTTAAATGTCACGTCTGGCGCATGCGTGGCTTATTGGAGGCTCCACCTAGCCGTGAACCATCATTCTGCTCCTGGCAACTGGTTACTTCTGTTCTGTCACTGATAGAAGAAGAGAGAGACAAAAGGTATCTCTCCATATCTGAATCTGATAAATATGGGCTCATATTTTCCCTTGGTGCACTGCCTGTGTGTGGTCACTTTTGGGATAGGGTCATGAGAGAGATAAGAGGAAACAAAAGGAATATGTGATGCAGATGTGTGCATGTGAGGAGGGAAGGGTGAGTGAGGGACAGTCCGATATGATATTCAGCTTTCATCTGAAACTAGACTTCTTCTCATTGATCTCTCAGTGGAGTAGCCCTGTTTGCATTTTGTGTTAAGTGTGAAAAATAGCAGGAATAAAAAGAAGAAACATAAGAAAGAGGGTGTTTTGCTGCTTTACAAAGCGGCTTTGTCAGATCAGAGCATCTGACTAGAGATAGTGAGTTAGAAACTCTGTTAGCAAAGAAAGAAATCTTAATAGATGCTGCAACTCAGAATCCTTCTAAGGATACAGACCCTGCAGGTGTGTCCTTTAAAGATCCCGAAGGCTGGGCTGAACCTGCACCTCCTCAACAACAGAGACAGACTAATCTGACAGATGCTAAATCTAATGGTCTGTTTAATATTAATTAAACAAATTATCTTAATGGACCATACCTTAGAATCTAATATATTCAATTTTCATACACATAAGGTTACTGACAATCATTTTTCAGCTTTCCTGATATTTTGCAAAATCTTTTAACCATTCAATATCAAATATTCAAGTGATACACCCACCTTAAAAATTGATGTTTCGCCTGCTAATAGTTACACAAAATTATGAAGTCATGGTCATTTAAATTTTTCGATGAATGCAGGTCTTCTTTTGGGACTATATTCCCCGCTAAAATTACGAAACTTCGAAAAAACCTGAATATACATGTTGTTCACAATGATGGATTACCTATCCCAAAAACGTTTCAAGTATCAANCCTGAATATACATGTTGTTCACAATGATGGATTACCTATCCCAAAAACGTTTCAAGTATCAACAAGTTGATTTTAACAGCATAGCAGAATGAACTGAAATTAGTGGTGGTCTAGAAGGTAGGAGAAACATTTTTATAACTCGCTGTTCCAGCAGAATGCTTTGGGAAATGATTGTCAGTAACATTACGTGTATGAAAATTAGTATATTAGGCTCAAACATACAAAATTGGTGATATGGCCCTTTAAGTTAAATTTTTCCAATTTCACCTTTGTAGTGGGTCAGTTCATATGATGAATTTATTTGATATGTTTAATGTCACTTGAGCACAAATGCCTGATAAATATGGCAAAAACTCAATATTTCCCAGTTTCACCCAAATGCAACATTCAACAACTGAGCAGCACTGAGGCCTGCAATGGAAACCTCAGTTGTAGCTTGCATACATGCTACATTGAGCTTTAAATGGAACAGCCTTTGTTGTCATAATGTAGGACTTAGAAGCCCCTGACTTGTGATGCAGCTAAAAAGAGATGGTGTACAACATTTATTAGAAAGCAATTAGAAAGTGTGACCAAATAAAGATGTTGGAGCGTTAACAGCAAGAGAAAAGAGAGATCAATGTGAGCACATTAGAGACAGAGATGACAGCATGGAGCGGTTAAAAGACTGTGTGGCCTGGAGTAAAATTGTTGATCTCAGAGTGGCAGGTTTAGACAGATGAGTGGCTGAAAGTGTGTCAGAGGAGAGCGAGGCTAATGTTGCTCCTGCTGCATTCAGGCCTCCGGGTTAGCTATGTATTTACTGCTGGCTTAAGTTAAGCCTTAGGAAAAACAGCATGAGCCACGGAGTGTGGGTTAATACAAGGGCAAGAGAGGCCTGTGGTCAAACTCTGCTGTGAGGATTGCTGCTCAGTCAGTAGGTATGTTTTCCTCCTGATATTGCCCTAACCAGAGATTGTAAATAATAATGTCTTGGTATTGTTACAGTTTAAGAGATGTGAAATTAGAGGGATTCTGGAAGTTAAAGTTCCGATTGATTTTCTTCATAGACAGTGTTGGATGGCTGGAAGTGGAATCGTTTAGGCTTGGATGCATGTTGAATTCTTGTTGAATCATATAACATTGAACAAAAGCGTTGAAAAAAGAATCAAGTTCATTAATAAAAAAAAAAAGTCCAAGTTGAGGAAAACTTGAGATCTCTCTCTCTCTCTCTCTCTCTCTCTCTCTCTCTCTCTCTCTCTCAGGGTGGTCTCATCCACATCAGTGTCCTATTCACGTATTGCTTTTTGGTTTGCAGCTCACACACCACTTACCCACACCTGCTTTATACAATTGATTAATTTACCTTTCTCCACTCTTCATTTATAGTTAACTTAAATAACTCTAAGTGGAACTGTGACACTTGAGTGTGAACTATCTCTCACTTGTTGCAAACCCGAACAAACAAAAATTAAAGTTACAAGACAGTGTACGTAAAAACTTGTATAAACCTTTAGAGATAATCAGCAATGAGTCCTACGTATAAGGAACACTGTGCAAAGAAACACCCACTCAGTGTTCCTGCACCACTAATGACAGCTTTTTCTCCACAGTAGTACCCACTGAGGCTCATGGCTCATGGGTTCCAGTCTGAGGTTGTACGCTTAAGTGTAGTTCTCCCAAATGATACTGCAGTATGTAGTAGTTTCCAGGTCTTCAACGAACGTAGTAATGATTTTGCATGTTTGAGCCCAGTAAATACAACCTGCATACATGTTTACATTACTACCAACCATTTCCCACAACAAACAACTGGAGCAATAAATACCAGTAAATATTAGCATTGTTTTTCCTACTTTCAAGACAGCCATTGGTTTCAGTTCATTCCAGTACACTATTAAAATTAACTTGTAGAGACTTGAAACATGCTTGAAATAAGTGATCCATCACAGCAAACACGACATCTATTCAATTTTTTTTGCCAAACTTACTTCAATGTAACATAGAGCTACATGGAAGAAAATGTACGTCTCCGCCAGGAAACATAGTCCAAGGAGAAGATGACTTTTACTGAGAAATTAAAACAACCATGCCTTCTGCAATTGTGTGTAAGTCTTAGCATTCGAAACATTGAATTTTAAGGTGGGCGTATCACCTGAACATTTAATTTTGAAAGATTAGGGGATTTGGCAAAATAACACGAAACCTAAAGTGTGGTTTTATGTTCTGGAAAATGGTTGGCAGTGTATGCAGGTTGTATATATTGGGCTCAAACATGCAAAATCAGCGATATGGCCCTTCAAGCCATATAACATTCCCTCAGATCTCTGACATTATGGATCTAGGCTGCAGTGTTTGAAAACGTGCTAAAGATATCTTTGCTCATGAAAATATTCTTCTCTGCCTTGTTTAGGCTGTTTGTAATATCACAGAGGGAAAATAGGCCTCATTACTGCCCCAGCCTCATGAATATAACAGACACATTCGATTATGGCTGCAGGCTAACAATTATGCTTCAGGCTCCACTTCGTGTCCCAGTGGATAGGCTGTTTCATTTGATTTCTGTGAGCCTTTGTCATATAAATAAGGGAGCTGTAATGGCTTTGATTGAGTGGGTCTGAATCTTGCACACACTTCAACAGAAATTCACGCAGATACACACATATTCATACAGCAATGATATGGATATGTGTCTTACATTGTTAGAGCAATATTAGACCACACAGTAGACCTCCAGCTCTTGATAGATGAACCCAGTGGGACCGAGCCCAAAGTGATGCTAGAGTCTATGAGGTCAGGCTTTTAGTCTGCAACAGAGCCTGGAAAACCCTGGGGAGCTCCAGTTTTTTTCTAATGAAGCCTGAGCATTTAAGGTCACTGATCACTCCAGACTATGTGGCAAACATCTCATATCCCCCGAGATATCATCAGCGATGCCTAGAATATGGAGGAAGAAACACAACCAAATGGATAGCAAAAGCCTCAACACCCTCTTTATACTCTTCAGGCTTTCTCAATGTTGAAAAAGTTCTTCACAATATCATAATATCACATCTTGTTTTTGCATGTGAATATCAGATTGTATCATGATTATATTTTGTAAAACCATTGTTTAATCCCATATCAGAAAAACAACGTGGCAAATTTGCACATTGCACACATACAAACAACTTCTGTTTAAGTGATTAGCTTTTTGTTAAAGTTTGCTTGCGCTGCATACCGTGTTCTTAAATATCACCTCGTCATCTGCAACTTATTTCAAAAGGCAAAATAACCTATAAGTAGGTTATTTTCACAGAATAAAATCATGCTTTTACACTATTAGAGAACAACAACAAAAGAATACTGTTTCAAATGTTCTTGCTGACTCTTGATATGATTTCCTGGAGATTTCCAGCTGCAGAAAGCCTTTTTCCTAATCTGAGACTTTAATTGAAACATTTTATCTCTATATGTAGATGTGCCAGTTTGCCTATCTCTAAAAGCTAATTGACTTTCCAAATAAAGGAAAACATTGAACACATTTAATTAATTTGATTATCAAGACAATACGTTTTGAGGACAATTGAGGACTTTAAGGAAGAAGTCTGCATTTTTAACATTATGTAAATATGCTATTGAAAATCCTCTGACAAGTCACTGCATGGACACAATTTTGCAGGCAGCAATTGTGTATGAGGCTAATGATCTGCCTTTATCTTACAGGATTTCTTTCTCTCTGATCCTGCTCTTCATCGTCCTCTTCAGCAGAGTCTTCAGCCCCTCCATTAAGGTACTGTACATCTGGACCTTTTCATGATAGTGACACTTCATTTAACGCTTTTGTTAGCCTTTTCTTTCCAGCTGGATTTATAAATAGGACTTAGAGAGTCAGTGTTAATGAGACAGTGGCCTGCTTGATGCTGGTGCTGGATGTAATGAAACAGCTGAACGGCCATTAAATTATAGGCTACAAAAAAATGGGAGCTCCTTGACCTTGTCTAGATTGAACTATGATAAATCCACAAGGCATTTAGACAGAACATGGTTGTCATATATTAAAAAATATGGAGCTTCGGGGAGCAGAAATTGTTGTTTTGTACAAGCTAATAAATCTCTGAGGGATTTTGTTTGCACAGTGTCAGTGTGTTTGATGTTAAATAGATAGAATGTAACATGAGCACAGTTAGTGTGCTTGTCTTCTGTTGTTGCATGCTTGATGGGGCATGTTTTGTCATGCAGATGGATGCACAACGTTGCCTGCAGAGCACTCAGCACTGACGGAACATAGCTACGCGGCTCAGCATCATGAGTGCGCTCGGTGGTGGGCCCTGAGGTACACCACTGGACCAGTGATTTCACACTGGATTCATTACATTCAGAGCACAAAGCTCTTTTGCAGTATTATCCAAAGGATCAAACTGCACTCAAAAGCTCCTTCCCTCATATGTATACCAGCACAAAGCAGGACTACCTGGTGCGGGAGGACAATAGATGCAACAACCATTTTCTTGCTTAAACCTGAAATTTGACACACACACACACACATGCACGCACTCCTTCCTCCTCCCAAATGGTAGGTGGCAGCAAGGCCACCTGCCACTTGCCAGTACTTGCCAGTACTTTCTCTAAGTACCAATACTTAGAGAAAAAAGGAGACGGCAACACATTTTGCAAAAAGTACACCATGGAAGACTCTCTGAATCAGGACAGTTTCTAGACAGTTTTTCGAATGATGTGTAACTTCTTCTGGAAATCCTGCTTGTCGCCAGTATGCTAAGGGTATCGTCACGAGTGAATTGCAGGACAAATGCGTCATCAGCACGCTCACTCGCTCATCCTGAAATGTCCTCACCCTTTGTTCTCATGAGTCTCTCCAGGAATGTTACTGGGCTCTGAGGAGGACAATTTGTCCTGCATTGGGCTTCAAGCGTGCATTCTCACACCGCTGTCCCAGACAATAGCAGGAACTTTTCATGATCAGAGTGCATGTTTGAAAGGGGTTATATTGTGGAACAGACATGCATTGTGAAGAAATGTTTTGACATACATACAGTACAATCAGTTGTACTTTATACAGATGGACAGTTAAGAAATGCTCTTTGCAGACTAGTGGGGTTGTTACACTTAACAGGAAGTAAAATTGTATGTGGAAATTCAAATCAGTGCTGTTTATAAGGGTATAACAATGAGAAAGAGTGTTGACAGGAGCAGTGGCAGAGCAGTGTGACTTTTTTTTTTTTTTNTTTTTTTTTTTTTTTGCATTTTCAGAGACATCAATAGTGCTTCCTTGGTTTTTTTGTACTTCAAGGAACAGATCAATATCCTTTCTGCAGGTGTTGCATTAGTGATTATTTGCTCTACTGAGCTGCTTGATGTACATAAAACTCAAAAAGCATGACCTATTCATCAGAGCATATGCCGGAAACATAAAAGGGTGAAAAGTTTAAAAGCTCCAGGTTTTATTGTCTGAGGTACAAAAAAGAAGACCTTTAATACATTTTTGAACAAATGTTGACCTGCAGATATTGATTGGATCAATATTAGTCTGACCTAAAAAAGAAAAAATAAATAAATACATAAAACAAGAATGTAGGGAGAGGTGATACATGGACATGTAGAGGCAGCATGAAATTCCAGTGAAATACCTCTGTATGCAAGCATAAAGAGAAATTCCAACCAATAAAAGAACTATACCGTAATTTTGAACAATTCTACCCCTTCATCCATGGTTTATACTTTTTTAATGACTCCTCCTCCTCCCCATGTAGTCAGTCTTAAATGGAGAAAAGCAATACAACACACACACTATTCAGAATTAAGTCATTATATTCACTGGAGGATTTTTTGCCCAATTTTATGTCTGATTTTTGCTGACTGGATCCAGTCAAGCTCACTGGTCAGGAGGTTATTGTATTGTCTGACTGTGGTCAAGCCTCACTACTCCACCCAAGATTTTTATGTTTGATTTGCTGGGGCAGAGCGACGACCCAAATTTGTAGTTTACATCTGACAGGCTGAAATCTGAGACTGTCACTACCAACAGCCAATGGGAGCTCAAGCGAAAAACACACACACTTAAAAAAATTATGCCTGTGATGTCACTTGGATCTTTGTTCTATTCTTGGTATGGTTTTGGTGTAAGTTCTCTCATATTATAAGGAAATTAAATTTTATCTTCACATTTACATAACTCGTGCTTATGCATTTACTTATCTGCTTAACCCATGTTGGGGCTGCAACAATCTGTCAGCATCTGTCCCGATCTTTAGTCAGCTTTTAGGCTTCACGCAGCACGAGGCAGCATCATTCAAGTCTGCTGTCATTGTGCACCCATCGAAATAAATGCACCCATCATTGGCTGCCATTGTTTGAATGACTACTCATTCTTCTTCTACTTTGAAATTATGGCAGAATGCGAGCTGATAGGCCAAAAGTAGGATCGATTGCAGCCCGATATGATTGTCTATCCATGGTATCCCGGATGTTCTACTTGAATTTTTTTCAATCTGAATTTTTTTAAACTGAATCTGAACAACCTGAATATTGCATTTTAGATATATGCAGCTTGAATTTTGAGATCTAAATTTGCCATTTTAGATTCAGTGTTGATTTAAATTCACATCTTTATCTTTGTTCACATGTTTATCTTTCACAGAATAGCCTCTCCTGAGGTTTCTTCTATTTTTTCGTTATGTAATAAGGTTTTTTAGGGAGTTTTTCCCTCGTCTTCTAGAGAGTTTTGGCTGGGTCAGGAACTGTTAATGTGTGGGCCTGTAAAGCCCTATGTGATACTGGGCTACACAAATAAATTTCACTTGACACTCTCTGTATCTTGTCCTGCTCAGGTGTTCTGAACACCTGAGCCATAAAGTTCAACACTGGACACTTTAAATTATCCAAAACATGTTTGCTGTCTGGCACAAGCAGCTGTTGTGAGACTTTCTCCATATCTTTGGTGGCGTTTCAGTGCTGCATACATGTTACATTACTGGCACCATCTCCCAAAACATACGACTGGAGCCATAAATATTAGAATTGTTTTTCCTCCCTTCCAGACTGGTTTCAGTTCATTCCAATATGCTATAAATATCAACTTGTAGAGACTTGAAACATGCTTGAGATAAGTAATCCATCACAGCAAAGTTACTTTATTTAACCAATCCAACTTGGAGCTGCACAAAAGAAAATGTATGTCTCCACCAGGCAATATATTCCTAGGCGAAGACAGCTTTTACATACAAATATAAAAACAACCGCCCCTTCTACATTCGGACTTACATTGGCAGGCAAACCATTGAATTTTAAGTTTGATGTATCACCTGAACATTTGAGTTTGAAAGAGGAGCAGATTTGGTAAAATAACAGGAAAACTAACATACAGTTTTAAGGGTTTGAAAATGGTTGTTGTGAATAATTTACAGTAACGTGCATGTGGTTAGTATTTATTGGGCTTAAACATGCAAAATCACTAGTATTGTCCTTTAAAGCCTCTTTGAAGGCTTTCCCTTAGAACACACATTAATTATCACATTATAAAAATCATACAATGGGAAATATCTTACTCCCACAAGATTTTGCACATCTTGGAAGAGATACTCTTAGGCTCTTATCAACACGTCATGTGTGAACTGCCTCAATCGACAAAGATTCTTACCATCTCCTTGGCTTCCAAGTCACACAGCTTAAGAACCTCACTGCTAATGTAATTTGAGCCAGCAATTCAGATAATTGATCACCCAGAAGGCTGAGGCAATGCTGTTAATTGCTGTTAATAATGTGTGTGAGTTTTACAGATGAATGGCCATGAAATAACATCATACATCATATTCAATTTCTATATGCATTACGTATTAAAAATAATATCTATTTGCTGAGAGTAGAGCCTGCTTGACTGCGTCTAATGGTGACAGTGAACTAAGGGCTTAAGCTGCAATGACTCCCTGGATGCTATTTGAATGCTCTGTGTGAAAAGTGTGCACGCTGCATGTACATCAAACGTTTCATTGGAATTGCAAATGCTTATAGAAGTGAATGCATACATGCTAATGGTGTATTTTCTGTTAAGCAGTTTAGAAGACAGTAAAGAACTAAAGAAGTGTTTATGATTGTGTAAGAGCTTGTGCTTTAATACGAAGCAATTTTACTGTCAGAATGCGTGGTTTGATTTGTCTCTCTCTCTCTCTCTCTCTCTCTCTCTCTCTCTCTTTAAAAAATATACTGAAGTGTTCAGCACTAAATGCCACAGAGACGTACTGTCCTCCAGGCTATGATCTCATTGCTTTCAGTCAGCACAATCAATTTGCTGTTCTCTCTCCTGAGAGCTCGACTATTGTATGTTATCTGACTGATGAATTGTTGATGATATTGTGTTGTTTTTTTTTTTTTNTTTTTTTTTTTTTTTCTACCATACATCAAACATCATGGTCTAATTCATCTTGAGCATAGTAAAAGTAATCCACTTGGGATTTTAACAATGATTTGCAGGCATGATATACAATACAAAGCAAAACCAAAGCTTTTAATGTGATGCGTGATCAACAGAATGTCCTGATATTGTTTAAGACGATGGTTTGCTATTAAATCTTTACATGTTACTGTGTGAATCATAAGGAAGTGGCCAGGGGTTCATCAGGGTAAAAGTGTATGTGCTCCATTATGTACTCACACATCTTACTCAGAGCTAAAATACGCTTATCCACAAGGTCAGCAACTCTAAAATATTTGCATTTGCATCATATAATATTCTTAGCATGTTATACTTTTAACATAGTTTTCTTGCTCTAAAGGTTGTCAAATTTTAGTTTAATTGAAGATGAAAAGGTGGCGGTGTATCCCAGTTGTAGCAGGCTATAAACCAAGGCTGCAGTTCTGGAGAGGATTTTTTTTCATCGCATTCATTTGCATAGAGCAGTAAGTCGAAGAATTTGATTGGCTTTAATGAAGTTGCAGAGCTCATGCAAGGAGCTTTTTTTTTAAAATCACCCTTCTAGAATGCTCCTTTTACTGTAACCAGAAGGAGAAGAAAAGTGGTGACAGTGCTGCAAGAAATGTATCAAATATCAAAAACTCCAGTGCTTATTTGTCTAAGTAATTATTAGCATGGCTCATTGTGCAGAATTTCTGCTTAAGCTGTTGATAGTGCAGCTTCTACAAGCTCTGATGGTTGTATGGTAATTAGTGAATCACAGACATTGTGTCCAGTACTTGGTGTTGTGGTGGTAGAGACACAGACTGTACCAGCTAATTTTCACCTGTGGGTGCTTCTGATGTTTTGTTATGCGGATGATCACATTACTTCTAGGATAAATACTCACAAGGACCCATAGGACATAAACACGTCTGGAATCAGACAGTGTTGTGTACATGCCGCTTCTCACAACACCTGTGCTTTCATATGAACATATGAGTACAAATTTACACTAATCTCTCTCTCTCTCTCTCTCTCTCTCTCTCNCCTCCCTCCCTCCCTCCCTCTCTCTGGTCCTTAATTTGTACTTTCAAAATCTGCCCCTGTTGCACCAAAACTTAAACCACATTCTGTCATTGTTTGTGGAACACATCCACATATTGGTCAATTCTGTTTCTGGTTCTCAATTTAAGACATCAGATACAAACTGAATTTTATGTGCAACACAAAAACATTTAATGAACAAAATATGGCTTNGACATCAGATACAAACTGAATTTTATGTGCAACACAAAAACATTTAATGAACAAAATATGGCTTGACTGCATGACAAAATTTTCATTTGAAAAGGTATTGCATATCTCAAGAAGACTAATGGATTTCTTTTTTAATTAAGATATTAAAGCTTGTTAAATAGTATCTGTTTAAGATTTTATATATATCCAGCAGTTTTTAAAGGACCATACCGGCCATTTTGCATGTTTGAGCCTAATGTATTCAAATTTCATAAACGTAACATTACTGACAATCATTTCTCAAAGCATACTACTTGAACGGTGAATTAAAAATGTTCCTCCTACCTTCCAGACCTCCATTGGTTTCAGTTCATTCTGGTACGCTATTAAACTCAACTTGTTGATNCTACCTTCCAGACCTCCATTGGTTTCAGTTCATTCTGGTACGCTATTAAACTCAACTTGTTGATACTGAAATGTTCTTGGGATAGGTAATCCATCATCATGAACAAGATGTATATTCAGGTTTGTTTCAAAGTTACATAATTGTAGCATTTAAGAGCAATAAAATGTGTGGAGTGAATGTATGTCTCCACTGGGGAATATAGTCCCAAAAGAAGACCTGCGTTTATCAAAAAATTTAAATGACTGTGACTTCATAAAGCTGCATAACTATTAGCAAGAGAAACATCAGTTTTTAAGGAGGGTGTAACACTTAAATATTTGATTTTGGAAGATTAAGAAATTTTGTAAAATATCAGGAAAGGTGAAATATGGTTTTATCTTTTGGGAAATGGTTGTCAGTGCTGTAATGTATGAAAATTGAATGTATTAGGCTCAAACATGCACAATCGCCGGCATGGTCCTTTAATTTCTCAAAGTTTATTCCTGATTCAAGAAGATACTTCAGGTGTAGATTACAGTAAACTAGGTCATCTAGCAGCTTGGAGAGTTGAGATTATAACAGAAAGTGAAGAGTAAATGTAGAGAAACAAAAGAGCTTCTAATTATGCACCAGACTTCCTCAAAGTAAGAACAGTTTAACTTTTAAGCTTTTATGTTCTGTGACCCCGTTTTAAGGTCCTAAAATTCTAAAGATCCCAGCAGCTGTCATAAAGTCTTTTGAATTTGGCATTTGGATTCTGTTTTAAAGAGCATGGAAGCAAATCCAAATGGAGAATGTATAAATGATATGATATTTCAAATGTACTAATTAATTTTTCATTAAAAAAAAAAGAAATATGAGCATGCTGGATTAGTCTTAAACCTGTAAAGCCTGAGCCATGACATAATTATTAGAAAATTCTATTTTTTTGCATTTTATTTCTTTATTGAACCCTTTAACAAACTCAAAAAAAAAAAAANTTTTTTTTTTTTTTTTTTTGTATGTATGTATGATTTTTGTTTTTCTTTTTGTATCAAATTTGATACATCAGGCATTTATTTACTCAACAGGATTTAAACAAACTTTTTTTTTTAAGATACGATATATAGATATAGAGTCTAGATCAACATGATATAGACTCTACATCATGTTGATGATGTAGAGTCTCAGAAAATCATGTATCAAATGTGACACAAATGGCGTTATAAATTTCTCCTGTGATGTCTGCATAAGCGATAACGTTAAGGTTTAGGAACTGTAGACTCAAAACAACAGTTTAAGTTGTAAACTGAGTCCCCAATTTGATTTAAAACAGTCAGTATGTTTTTTCCAATCTTTAGTTTGATTTGCAGCATAAAAATTCTAAGGCGCACTAATCAATGAAAATAAAAGAAGAGAAATTATAGAAATTTAGAGATCTGGCAAACATAAAATACCATCCACCTGCACCCTTTATGTTGCTTAGAATGTATTGTTCTCTCTCTCTCTCTCTCTGTAACCTCCTTAATAATAATAACAGATGCAGGAGTTTCATTTATGTACCTTCATCACTGTGTTCACTGTCGGGTCACCGCTGTTTATCATCTCAAACCATGTGGCTGTGTGTCTGTTTTATTTCCCATCAAGATTCATCATCGCTCCTTCATCCCACACTCATTCATCACATTCATACATTCATGCCTGTGTCTCTGCAGGTTCTGCCCCAAAATTGGAACTTATTTAACAATGCATAAGACCACGGTCTGCTCCTCTCTGTTATCCCAAAGAACAGAGGACATTTATTTCTATTCCTTTTCTGTTCGGAGCTCATTATTAGAAATGTCTGAGTTGGTTGAAAATGTTTCTCAGACTAAATGAATATCAGGGTAAATGTGCCTATTATTAACACAAGGATTCTATTTTAATAACCTCAATGCCAATTACTGCAGGTCTTCAATATCCAGTTTCACATGATGTAACCTAATTAATGTGACAGAGACAGACGATTTAATTTTGCATGTATAATCTCATTCCAGATAATGTTTAAAGAAAGAAGGAATATTTTAACATCAGTATAGTACAAAGTCAATTGAGGTAAGGTCTTTTGTAATGTTATTAAATGTCCAGTATGAAGCAAAGGCCTATTCTTTTGTCTTTTCATTATGTTTTTTCTTTTAGTTTTAATCCTGTTCTGTTAAATCCAAGTTTTCTTTCATCTATGCATTTACAGTGATCTCTTATCAACTTAGTCATTTGTTTTATGTTCACACCTAATTAAAATTATTTTTACCCAGGCTCTTATTGACTTTTTTGTTATTTTCTTTATATTGTATGATTTCTTATATTTTTTTATATTATTATGGTTTATTTTAAGGAATTTATGTTTCACCTGTTTAAATGGGTTGATTGGTTTTGTTTGTTTTATGATTACTTGGAAACGTCTGAACAGATTTTGACAAAACTTGGTGGAAGGGTGGGGCAGGATGGGACAAATTTTGTCTTTGCTTGTTCTGCCTTGGCAGAGGTATGCATTCTGTTGATTGCCCTTTTTAGCTGATCCTGTTTTTTTATGAAATGTCTCTGACACCCACTTTGTGTTGCATTTTATTTCAGAAAAGCATTATACAAGTAAAATTTGATTGATCAACTGAAACATTATACTACAGGCAATGAAAATACTCACAAAATATTAATAGTAGAAGCATTGGAAGTAGTAGTAAAGTAGTAGAAGCAGTAGTGTTGCTGTCTTATACGTTGCACCGTGGTCTAAGAGAAACAAGTTTTCACTATGTCCCATGTATATTGTGGAATAATAATGAAGCTGGCTTGATTTGACCTGACTTGATCAATACAAGTACTTATTTACCCTGGTGTATTGAATTTGAGCCCCAAAATGGTCCATTTATGGAACATGTTAGCATGTTAGCATGCTACCTCTGTCTCACTGGCATTCTTAAAACAGTTGACACAGTCATTTGTATTCAGGTGTTCACTTCAGGACTCATGAAGAAGAGCCAGATGCAGACACAATAATCTTGGGGATTTGGGTGAAATTTTCAGCAGAGGACCAGGCAAAGTGTGTATTAAAAAAAAAAAGTAGACCAGTGCAGTCAGTCAAGCAAGTAATCAAAAACACAAAGCAGGTAGAGATACAAAACCACAAGGCAAGAGACAGAGTAAAACAAAAAGGCAGGCAAAAGGTCTAAACCAGAAAGACTAACGGAAGGAGAAAAAAAAATGGCTGCATTACCAGACACAAAAAAGCAATAAACAATCTGGCTGGGAACTGTCGATTTTAGATTACAACTGTCAAATGGGATCAGGTGTTAAGGTAGGAACACAGCGAGGCTGTTGATTGGTAGAGGTGATCAGGTGACTGCAAGAATGGAAAAACAGAAAGGTAGATGATAGGTGGAGGTGGTCAGGTGTCCCAAGATGGCTCAATCCACAACAGGAACAAGGAGGCATTGGTGGAAGGAGGAATTATAAACGCAGATTATAAGTGCATCATTAAACCATGGAAAACAAGTGCAGTGATATTCTTACTGTCATTATATGTGGAACATTTCAAGGGTCCTGATGAAGATCTGTGGATTGAAACATTTTTTCACTCTAGTAATTTAATGTATTTATAAACTCCATCCTTTTGCCACAGTTTGCGACTTTTATGGATATTCACAGAATATGGTTGCTCTACCTCAGTTATTTTTAGCACTATCGAGCAGTGCAGTCATTGAACGCAAGTTATATTTCACAACGAAATTGAAGCTGGGAGTTAACATTATCTCATGGTATCACATCGGCCATTAAAATGGACTGAGAGATGACCTCATCACTGCTGAAATCTACCCATCAAGATGTCCTTTCAGATTAACTGCAGTCCTTTGCTTTTTCACATGCTGTAAATGTGTTGCTGCTGTTGTCTTGATGCCTGCTTCACCCCCTATGCATAATTCAGTGGTGAATTGAGTTTTTGCTGCATGTCATCACAGCAAGTTGTCAAGAAACGTACCACAGCTTAACATGTGAAAGCCAGTGACAGCAGGACCCACATCCTGTCATTTTCACAGACAGCTCTTCTGAGATTCTCTCTCCAGGACATCTCACTGCTACAAATTTGTTTTTACTGTTCTGCTTCCTCTCTTTCTCATCTTCTTGTTTACTCTGTCTCACTGCAACGAAATAGTTCCCTTTCTGGCTCTCTTCTGACGTGACCTCACAGTTTTTCTCTAATCTGTGAGGCCATCTGGTTTTGTGCGTTGTGTCTGTCTGTAGTGTCTTTACTCTCTGAATCCACTTCAAGCTTAATAGAGTGAACCGCAGACAGATATAAGATGCTCATTTTGACAGGGACTTACGAATCCTCCTGAGGAGATCAGTTCAGTGCTGGTCATGAGCAGACAGCAGGTGTGAAACTCACCCAGCCAATCAAAGGACAATGCAGGTTAAAAAAACAACAACACATAATTAGATTCTTATTCTGAAAGAAAATTACTTTCACATTACTCTGGTCTGATGTTCGAATGATATATAGACATAATGCAAAGATGTGACCCCTGTATTTTCTGCATCTCAGTCACATTGAAGCACTCTGCTGGGAGCCTGTAGCCCTGAAACAAACATCTGTAATCAGATTAACATTTTACCAGGTGGAATCCCAATGAAAATGTTGAATGCATCAAGATTATCTGTGTTTATCTAGTTCATTATTTGTTTGAACTGAGTCCACAAAATTCTAAATGAACCCATGGTGCTCTAAATATAAAACATGTAGTTCCTGGAGTGATGTCATACA
Source organism: Lucifuga dentata (assembly GCA_014773175.1). NCBI lineage: Eukaryota > Metazoa > Chordata > Actinopteri > Ophidiiformes > Bythitidae > Lucifuga > Lucifuga dentata. The sequence goes on along the minus strand of VXCM01002947.1, from coordinate 31,447 downwards.
GAGTAAAAAAAATGATATCATGATTTGTTTTACAGATATATATTTATGCAAAAGTTTGGAATAGCCCAGAAATTTTCATGTTTTTGATGTAAAAAAAAAAAAAAAAAAAAAAAAAAAAAATTGACATGCCAAATACCAGTGTCATCTGCAACAGTGAAAAGAAGACTCGGGGATCTCTAATAACCAATTAGTATTTAAACATGATTAATTAAGGATGAGCTTAAGACTTTATCATTAAAACACTAGAGTAATGGCTGCTGAAAATGAGGCTTTGCCGATTTATGTGAATAATTATAAATCAGTCATTTCCAGCAGTAACTTGCTACAACCAATTTAATGTTGCCTTGGTGATAAAAATATCAATTTTTGGTCTGCAAATTTCTGGGTGATTCCAAACTTTTGAAGATTGGTGTACATGCAGTATGTAGCATGAATTTTTTTTTTTTTTTCCCAGAAAACATTAACAAGCCCAAATGTAATGGCAGCTAGCCAGAGATAAAACATCACCACCACTTAGACAAAAAGTGAATAGGCTTGCAAGATTCCAGTAAAGTGAAGTTACTATTCCTCGATCCTAGTGGAATTCCATATCTGCTCCGTTAAGACGTGTTGTGTCTTTGAGAGCTGTTTTGAGCTCCATTCTGTTTTCCTCAGTTGGATTAAGATCTCCTCCAGCAGTCTGAACCGTGCAACCTGCAGGCAGCAGCGTTGTTTTTGTTCAGCGAGCTGCCAGGCTAGCTGCCCAGGGGAACGTCTGTCATTCCAGCTTTAGGTACTGACAACTCGGCGGCTCGTTTAGCCAATGCTTCAGCTCAAAGCGAGAAACCACCAGCAACAACACACCTCCCGAGTACCATCAGAGAACAAACAGAGAAATTAAGTCCCCACCCTGAGCTTTGGCCTTTGTCCCTAGTGGAAAAGGAGGGAACTGATGTTGTTTTAATGTCTGCCATGCCTGTACTCACTATATCCATATTCCAGTCCTGTGTCTGCTTGTCCTGCACATCATCGTCTCTCTAAAGGATAAATTCTTACCAGAGGATTTATTAGGTAACACTAACTGCACCTCCTCTCCTGAATGAAGATTTGACATTCAACCCCAGTACACACACTTCTTATTCATGGCATTACACACACCCTTTGGCTAAATGACACACAACAGTAATGCATTCACATTTGCATGTGCAGTTATACTTTGTACCCTTCCAGACACACTCTGTTCTTTAATTTTCACCTGTACGTCTCTTAACTTCTTCTCATCCTCTGCTTGCATTTTCTTTTTCCAGCAAACCAATTTAATTTGTGTGCTAATTAATGAGGCTGACCTCAATTAAAGCAGTAATTGGACCGTATGGAGAAATCAGACTGAGATACTTAGATGCATTTTTTTTTTTTTTTTTTTTTTTTTGCTCCTATGAAGAGCTTTTCTTAAAAGCGCCTTTGCTTAACTTTTATTTGAAGCAACTTCTCCAGTTAAGGCTTTTGCAGAGTTACACTATAAGTGCTGGAATTAACTTCTGTTTGCTTCCAGTGCTGCCAATTAGAGAAGTGAAATATCAGCATTTCAAATTAACTTCAAACCAGCAATCAAAAGTTGAATCTGTTATGATCAGAGCCAAGAGCACTATTATTAATTTGAGAGTAATTTTAATGCAGCTAAAAGACCATGCTGGCGGTTTTGCATGTTTGAGCCCAATAAATACTACCCACATACACGTTAAGTTACTGACAATCATTTGCCAAAATAAAAAACTGAATTTTAGTTTTTGTGTTATTTGCCAAATCACCTAAATTTTCAAAATCAAATTCTGGTGATTCATCCACCTTAAAATTCTGTGTTTCACATATGCACAGTTGTGAATGCATGGTCATTTTAATTTCTTTGTGAAAACTGTCTTCTCCTGGGACTATATTCCCTGGTGGTCTAATACATTTTTTCCATGTACTGTTTTTGATTGGTTAAATTGAATAACATTGACTAAAAAAAAAAAAAAAAAAAAAAAAATTAAGTTTAGATTCCAAATAGTTTGGAGGTCACTGAGGTTCAGCTTCCATTGTGCTGGGCTTGGTCAATTGACCATGGATGTTTTCCAAACTAATAGCTCATGAAGACAATTGAACTTACGAGATTTTGGCCATTTTTGCTGGGCAGGATTAAAAATAGGACCATTTTGACAACCTTCTTGTCAGGGTTTACAAATGTTCAAGCAATTTTAAGATTTAGTATGGTGCTGCTGGCTCTTAAAAGACTTAGAGCCCATCTCATAACATACATTAAACAACCTTAATGTCTGTCATCTTGCACTAAAACTACTAAAATGTGTCTTAACGATAGTTTTTTATTTACAGAGAAATGTCTTTGGAACACAGTTTAATGAACTGTTTTTATGACCTTTGATTTAAACTCAGAATGTAATGCTGTGGGTCAATGAACTATAACTTGAGTTAATAATTCTTTATAGTTTTTATCACTTTGTTCTTATAATTTTTTTTAGTAGTTCCCAACTGTTTAATGAGGGGTATTCCATATCTGTGAAATTATTTTTGCTCTGTGAAGTTTATACTGTATACTTCACAAGTTCATTAACATAAGCAGCATTATTATTACTAACTTGGTCACAGAAAACACTGATGAAAAAGCTTCAAGGCCATGAAGCCTTTCCATGGTATTTTCATTGCATTAATATGTAAATTTCCATGAGTTCCAGTTGCCTTATCATGCATGACACTGATGCATGGGGCAATATTGCCACAGGTTCAAGGGTGCTTAAAATTACATCTGTACTGTTCACAAGGATGTACATAAGAAGAGAGGAAAGTGATTCAATAATACAAAAGTGGAAAACTGTCATAGGTGTCAAAAGGCATTTTTATTTGCTTTGGTGTTGTATTACTGGAACCTCAGTGTGGTCTTCTAGCCGCAGAGCTTCACAGCTCTGTCGGAGAACAATTGCCTGAAATAGCATGTTGCTCACCTCCATAGCCCATCAGGGAGGTTTTACAGGCTTTTTTTCTTTTTAACGAGGACGCAGGGACTGTGCGGGTAATGGGCGTTGTTCTCTGACAGTAATGTGAATAGTATAGTATATTACTGCTGCCATCCTGGAGATTAGAATACAGGGAGTTAGCTGTGATTAGCACTGAGAAGTGGCAGCCCCCGGATGTTAGCTGATGTGGTGCTCATTAGCTCTCCCAGGACAAAGTGAGATTATAAATGGCAGGTAAAAATCAGACTGGAAGCCAGTTGCCTGAAGGCTACACTAATGCTTGTTTTATGCTTGACTTGACCGTGAAGGTGTGCGGGCGCCACACGGACAAACTGACATCTCACAGAAAGACACGCCCTGAAGCATGGGGCTCACAGCGCCTTCTCGCCTCTCTATGCACATCCTAGATTTTGTAACTACACAGACATCTCAAAAGTTGAGGAGTTGCCAATAGCAGAGGTTTGTAAATACAGGAATCTGTAACCTCAATGAAAGATCATCGAGATAGCAGATGACAAACAGTACCTGGAATAAAATCTCACAAAATCTTGGAAAGAAGAGACATGTTGCCAGGTGGCATGGAAAATTTTGAAAGGGATTTGTGAAAGCTAAAATGAAATGAAAAGGAGATGCTGAGTCCCTTCTGTTTTGAAGGAGCTCAGTTGGTGATCTTATCTTATTATACTCCCCTTTGTCTCTCCTCCTTTTATTTAGTGGCTATACAGACTATCTCCTCTTTCTTTCTTTTTTTATTTTGTTGCATTAGTAAACACAGCAGTTCCTCCTCATGGAAATCACTTGTCATTAACAATGCCATTTGTAAACAACAGACATCTTCTGCGACATTATGTCTTGCATATGTGAGTTTTTGTTACATTTAGAGTTTGAGATGATATTGGTTTGCCTCGAGGCAAAAACTCCACCAAGTAAAGAAGCTCCACGTCTGCTCACCACGTTTCTGCGTCAGCTCATGTCTGTGGGAGCATTCGTGCAGAGAAAGCATAATTCAGCTTGAAGTTAAACTTGTAAGCTTCACATACTCCCCTCTCCAAACGCCTGTAGTGTAAAACCGCTAAGGCTTAAATTCTGAGAAGTCTTGCTGGAGTTCGTCTTTGACCAACAACACAGCACAGTAGTCGTGCAGGGCAGGATGAGCCGAACCCTCGCTCTCACTTGAAACATCTGCTGCTGAGAACAAGATGATGTCCTTGAGATCCAGATGACTGGATGTGAGTTTTTGTGGCTTTTGTATGTTTCTGTTGTGCACTGCAGGCAGATTTAAAAAATTACAGTCACACTATAGGCATTTCATTCAATCCTATTGTGGATCATTTTCATTAATGGGTTTTTAGATTTTTGACGATCATTATTTTGCTTGCAAATTTTTTTTAAAGAAAAAACTGGACAGAACTGGAGCACCCTGTGGAAACCCACACATATTCTCACGTATTCTCGTCTGATAATATGTCATCCGTGCAATGCTTTTCAAGTGGAGGGCCAGTATGTATTACATGTGCAAAAAGGTTGACACGCTATTTCTATTTTTTTGGTCTGGAGCTGTGGTTTGCATTAAGGCTATCACAATGCTAAACAGGCTCTGGNAGGAGATGAGATTAAGGCCACATCAACATTTTTAGCTTTGGCATCATCAACACGTCACTAACGGATGTCAACATGTCAAGCAAAGCACAAAGCTTTATTAAAATGCTGCTGTCCAGATTCCCATCACTCTGAGAGCTCTCTCTCTCTCTCTCTCTCTCTCTCTCTCTCTCTCTCTCTCCACACACACACACACACATGTAATCATTCTGTCAAAGTATCAAACATTAAGGTCACTGTGTCATATCTGATGTTTACAGCGTCACCTCTCTCTCTCTCTCTCTCTCTCTCTCTCTCTCTCACACACACACCATTAGCATGGCGTGATTGTGCTTTTCCGGAACTGTGACACGGGACTGTGTCTGGCTTAGGATTCTGTACCACCTGCTGTCTGATCCAAATCTGGGATAGATGCTTGGATGGATAGAAATGCTAATGACGTGGCAAATGACAGAGTGGAATAGGTTGTGTGTGTGTTTTTGTGAGGGCATGTGTTTATGTGGTATTTTTGTCTACTGTCTTTCCTTTTTTTTTAAATTTCTGAATCACAGTTGACCATGACCTCCTGTGGTCCGTAGCAAGGGAGTGGAGGGCCACATCTGGTGTTTGAATGCCCGTGTGCATGTTCTGTGTGTCTGGGTTGTGTGTGTGTGTGTGTGTGTGTGTGAGTGAGAGAGAGAGAGAGAGTTGAGCATCCCATCTGGCCCAGTGCAGAACAGGAGTGCAGCCTGGAGCCACGGCAGTGTGCAGCAGGAGGGGAATGTCACACACTTCTGGGAAGACACTCACATCTGCCTTCTACTGCTTGTCAAAGAGAGCAGAGACTTAAAGGACAATACCAGTGGTTTTTGCTTGGTTTGATCCAATAAATATTACCTGTACATATGTTAGTACTGCCAACCATTTTCCAAAAAATACTACGGAGAAATTAAAATGACCACGCCCTCTACATTTGGGTGTGCTCTGAATATTTGATTTTGAAAGCACAAAAAATAAAATATGATTTTATGTTTGGAAAATGGTTGGCAGTAACGTAACAGGTATGCAGGTAGTATTTATTGGGCTTAATCATGCAAAAACCACTGATATGGCCCTTTAAGCCTCAATTCTACAGTGAACATGTAGCTGTAAAGCCAAAATACTGAGCTAAAAGAGACTAAAAGTTCTTTAAAAAAGAAACTAAAAGTTCTTTAAATCTGAAGAATTGGGTGATAATTCTTCTTCAGCCCTTCACAATACACAGAGCCATTTCATTAAACGATAATATCAAAACTTAGGTTTATTCTTCACTGTTGTCACTACATTTAAGTCTGTGTATAACCATACTAACAAAATGAAAAGATGATATAGTCATACAGACTCAATATTATTTTAGAAACAGTCTGAGTTATTTGGGGATTGGAACTCATTAAGAAACTGAATTAATTGAATTACTGTTAATCTTTGGATTTCATTCAGTGACACTCATTAGCGATGAACATGGACATTATCAGCATGGTTGCCAAGACGAGATGGTTTCCTGCATCCTACAGTCATTTCCTTTCCCAGAGACACATCGTGTACTTGGCACAGGAAGTGGTGTTATCACATTCTGTATCGCCTCCATGCAGCCATATTGAATGTGAGAGGAGGACCAGCAGTCTGGGAAATATGAGTCAGACTCGGGTTTTAAAAACTCCATGAAATTCATCACTTCAAGAGCTAAGAAATGAAGAAAGAAAGCTAGCTTGTTCTTGCAGGATGTAGCATGCAGAAAAACACCTCCCACGACTTTGATGTGCCTTTATTGATATGGCATCATTTTCTATTTACAGCACTATTTACATTTATCTGTGAGATTTATCTGTCTTTCTCTCTTTCATCCTCCCTTGCTGCCATTTGTGTCCGACTGTGAATTGTCCTTTGCCTCGAAAAAACATTTTGTTCCAGTGCATGAGACTGCTGAAACAAAGCAAGCCAAATCGTGTTGACAGGTCAAATGAACCCGAGCATGGACACCTCCAGGAAAGTGAAAGGGATTTTTATTTTGCAAAGTTTCCTATCTACAACATAGAAATGGCGAGCGCTTCTGTTGGCTTATGAGTGATAGTTGGGTTGATTCACAAAATAACAAAATAAGAGTCGAGTGGGCTCTTGAGATGTTATTCCTAAAGGAACCCCCCCCCCCCCNCCCCCCCCCCCCATCTTACAAGGGTTCCTGCTCTTGAGCACTTAAAATATTTGTCAAATTTATTTCAATTTTGCAAACTATGATCCACTAGTATGCTATTTGAGTACTTGACTCATTATGCCACAGTGACTCACAACAGCATACATAATGTACAGCACATATAGAAATGCTTGACTCTAGCATTACATAAGATTACCCTGTAGTTATATCTGCTCTCCAGCAGAAATACTTACACATGGTCACACAGTCATTAATACTGTCTACTGACAGTAAATGGACACAAGTAAAGGTACACAGCATATGGAGAAGAACTTTCAGGGTAAACAGGACAGTGAGTCAGACTGTCTGTGCAGAGTCCCTTGGGCAAACTTTGTCTTTTGTCTTTCTATATCTGTTACCTTCCACTGGCCGTAATTGGTCCAAATATCACATGGCTGGTTGCATCGCCACTAAGGAGTCAGCAGGCAGAGCTCAATTTTTGTTTTGGTTCATTCAGTACCTCCTCTGCTGTGTATGAATTCTGCATTTGTTGAAGAAACAGAAAACAAAAATCTCCATCTTTCTTCATATTCTGATTTATAGGACAAACATACAAACAACATCAAACATGCAGAACCACCTGCCAGTCTAACATAGACACTGCACATGATGTTCTAGGTCAGACGTGTACTGGCCTGTTCTTTTATCGCTTGGTCTTACGTCTTTTGAAATATATTTGTACCTTAATGTAATTTGAGTACAGTATGACTGTCAGTGAGTTAGATGTGTTAGTGTACAATAAGAGTTTGGTCAGGGGACAAGGAGCTTCTCTCTTCTTAGTTAAGCCGCTGCGGCAAAGACGTAAGCTATTCAATTGGCTCTGGATTGGTTTGAGTGAGACAGCCTCATGTAATAATGTCAAAGTGGCTAAGCCCCCGAGCGTCTTTAAAGAGCTTTGAACAGCCGCACAGGGAGAAAGGGAGGAGGGAGACAGAGAGAATGACCCTTTTTGATCCACACTTTCAGAAGACGAAAAGATGGAGGACAGACATTTCATTAGGCTAAAATGAAAAAGAGAGAGAGGCAGATTAGGAGAAAGAGAAGGAGAGCAAAAGCAACTGTCAGTGACCCCACACACCAGCAAACACTGCGTTAGTCAGAGATGACTAAGCTGTATTTCCACAGATTCTCCAGCGGCTGAGCACCTTTAAAGCTTCTGGCAGTGACACAGTAATGTTCCCAGTCTTCAAAGGATTCTCCCAGCCCCTCTGTGATTTACATTAAAAACAACTAAGAGGGTCTCTGTAGTCATGGTTGACATCTTCAATTATACTTAGCATTTTAAATGTGATGTGTTAAATCTGTGGTGGGCAGAGAAAGAATGCCGGCCTGTCAATCACGTTAGAGTCTGAAGTGCTTTATTCTGACACAAAGCCTGGGCCACAGCAAAGGCTAGTGGACTGAAACTGTCCACTCCTCAGGGTGATTAAATTTTACGANCCACCCCATCCACATTTATTTCTGCAGAGTTCATGCACATACACATGCTTATTCATACTAAGTTCATATTCCTCACCTGTGAATCTGCAGCCAGCCCAGGAAATGAGTGGCATTAATTAGACAACAGGGAAATATGCCAAATCATCTCCTACTTGGCTTTCTACTTGGTTAATTATCGATAAGATTAGCTGCAGAACACACAAGGTGAAATGTGACTTGATGAGTGAATCATCTAAATTGCTGCAGAACGACAGATGACTCTACTTTCTATCCAGTGAGCGTTCTTGCCCATGAATTACAAAGAGTAGTTTTCCTGATCTTTCTTTTGCAGATGACACTGATTTCTCTGTAATAGGCCATCATTATATTTTGTCAGATATGTATGAATAAGGAAGCTGTTGAGAGTTGGTGCAAAGTACTGTGTGTGATTACTGTAGTGCTGAAATATTTAGGATAATCACATCATTTATCATCATTTATTAATACGTTACAGACCAGTATCATCGTGCACAAATCAACTTTTAGCAAAGAGTTTTTAGGTTTATTCTGAAATAATTATTTTAGTCTTCACAAGTCATTGTTGAGGTGCATTCTTTCTTTATTTTCTCCACTAATCCTCATTGCCTGTGAGCCAACAAATCCAGATCATCTAATGACTGTGAGGATTTAAGTTCCACTGCTCTATTTTGCTGAATATGGCAACTTTTTTCTGAAGACATTATCAAGAACAGACTACACAAGACCGCCTTCCTCTGCAGTGTCCTTGAAGCAGATGGAGTCAACTCAAAATCCAGGTTTTAAGAAAAACAACAAAAACATGTATATATGAAAAGCGGCATCTAGTATGGTTTACCACAGTATTAGACTGGCTTCTGTGAACAGACGGCAGCTAAAAGGAGACATGCAGTTTACGACAGCAGCAATGACTTATGAAGCCATTAAACAGCGTAATGTTTTTGTAAATTCTCACACTGTAGCAAGAAAGATGGCGTGTCCTGATTGTAATGACGAGGAAGTTGGCTCCACTGCAGCGTGTCATCACCATTTTGGGGGTCCCACTGGGACAATGTGACAGATGTGGCGATAGAAATCTGGGGCATTTTGTGATTCAACTAAAAGTTTTTCAGTTTAAAAACAGTAAATTGTCTTTAGAAGAGGTCAATGTTCGCTGGGCTTATTGTGTGATAATTGACTCAATTTGATTATCAGTGGATATTGGATATTATCATCCGTGTCATGACATCCCTCAGTGCTGCATGCAGATGGTATGAAATGGAGTAAAGAAGTAAAATAGTATCTTTAAATGTCATTCAAATCTGACTTGTGCCACACGTCGATTCTTGGACACATAATGACTGCATACATTTGTCTTTCAAACTACCAAATGATCAGAAATTCACCAGATGTGCAATTTGTGAAAACTTTTGGCATGATGAAGACACGTTCCATGTCAGTAATTGCTTCAAGTGTCACATACTTATAAAGGTGAGGCAGACACAATTTATAGTACATTTTTGAAGACTAAAACTTTCTTCCAAAACAAGCTCAGTTAACTCTGGAGTAAAATGGTCTAGTCTGCAAATATCCTTCAGCCAACTTAAATCTTGTAGTATTCCTTCTATTCTTTAAAATAAAACATGGAACAAAACAAAAAAGTTAGGAATTCATAACTTTTCTTACTGGGCTGTTATTGTTTATCCTCACGAGGGTTGAAAGAAAAAAGCCTGAGAGAACTCAGATGGAGAAATGCCTTACATGGTGCTCCACATTTTCAGCAAATAAAATCAAACTAACCAACTCATTCCATAGAGCTCCACATAACCGCAGTGTATTGTCTAATGGTATGGTCAGGTATGATCAGGTTCTACATGTTACCTTGCATGTGTGCAATTCCCATATTGAAATGTCACAGAGCTCATTGTTTTCAGTGTTGCCAAAGGCATAGAGCTCTTGATTCCCTTTAAATCCTGAAGATGTAGCTGACAGCATACCGATGAAAGTATCCAGGGTCTTACTATTTTTGATTGTGTATTCTGTGGGTAGCACAGTATATGAAGTCCCTTTTTTGATGTAGTTGGTTTTCACGTGGAGTTTCCAGGCTCCAAATGTAATGATGATGAAATCATTAGAAAAGGCTCCCCACTGAGGTGTGATATTTCATGTCTCACATATGCCAGAGCCAAAGTAATAGATTAAAAGATAAATGTTGTGTTGTCTCTGTGTTCACAGTTCATCAGTCACTACAAAGATGGTTGGAGAACATCTGATGCTGCACAGTTTGAATTTTTTTACAACTCCAGTAGTGATTACTGAACACTAAAGAGCAATAATGAGTTTTCAACAAATCCCCACAGCGATAACGCAAATACACATAAGTATTTAATTATGAATTTCTGTGTCATTTCAACTGTGTACTCTCTAATCTCAGTCTTAAAACATGAAAGTTTCTGTTTCACTTTGAGGAATAGGATTATTACATGAAACATTCTGTAATTAAACTTAAGCTCAAGTGAAGAGAGTTAAATTACTGCAGTTATTCACAGTTTTGGTAGCTACTGCTCATCTGTGTCCCTGCCAGGAAAAGATCAGACACAAATGAAATGATTATATCAGTTTCCAGCATGAAGTAATCTGCATGTGTATTCTTTGAGGAACACCTGCGCAGTGGTTCACAAACAACCAGATGTTTTGCATGTACCCAAAGAGCGAACAGATGGCTCCTATAAGCTTGGTTTTATTGGGAGGAAACACAGCAGGTTACATGGACCATTTAGAGGCCATTATTCCAAAGTAAAGTGTATTGAGAGCATTCTGTGCTTAGCCTAGATTCCTTTTCCCCTATTTTTGACTTAAAGTGGTTTACTAAAGCTGTCTATTTAGCATTATTATTTTATCAGCTGGAAAACAGCAGGAGAAAGATAATAGTATTAGATTGTTTATGAAATTATGCTGATTAAAGACCACAGCAACTGTTTAAACCATGAAGGTGAGCACAAGGTCAAAGAAGCATAAAACCCAGTTCCTGATACCACCTGTCTTGGGGGATTTAAAATATAAAAAGCTCGAGGCTGTTAAATTAATTGCATGTCAGTGTGTTATATGTCAGGTTTTTTTTTTGTAACGGCCATGAATAAATGCATCTTTTGATTTTATGTATTTCAAGACTGTGACCTCCATGCATGGAGCTCGGCTGTCTCTCTGAGGTCTCAGTAGCACCAACATGTTCCATTTTAAAACTATTATTGTGAAAAGATCAGATTTGTTGCCGCTCAAACCTGGAATAAAGCTGGGAACTAATCCACTGTTGCAACCTAATAATAATTGCATATATATTGGAGTGAATGCATGTTAGTATTGAGCCTCGATAAATGCAACACTATGTTGTCAGCATGAGGAGTCTTTATCTGTGAGTCTCATGGTCATTTACAGTAGGCCAGTCTGTTCTTGTCCTACTTTCCAGCATGTCTCCCACCTTTTTTTGTCTGTTAAATTTGATGATCTGATCCTGTTTAAGTGACCTCTCTGATGCATCAGACAGCAGAACCACTAGCTGAGGAGACAGAGGTGGCCATGACTACATCCATCCATCTTCCTCGCCTCTATAAAATCCAATTCTCTCCTCTCCTGCAAGCATCCTGACCGACAATCATCCATCTTTTGCTTCTCATGAATCTGGGCTGTCTGGTCAGTGGCTGCAGGCACTTTGTTTGTTTCAGCCCCCCACCCCATACCTTTTTCTTCTCGCTGCCTTGGTGGCGCTATGTGTAAGGCTAACAAATCAGAATGGCAGGAGGGAATGAGCTTCAACTTTTTGCCGTCAGCAGCTGTGTTAAACCAATAAAGAGGATGTTAAGTTGGGAATCATTGGCATAACCAGGTTGTTGACGGTACCAATGGCTATATTCCAGACGGCAGTAATAACATCATCGTCATCATGCTATGGGTCTCAACAGGTCGTAATTGAATGTGACTTATTCAGTTACATATTTCTGTCACCCTCTAGGGATTAGAAAGGGTCTCCTGAGTTTAATCCTGCAATAAAGATGGCGGAGAGTCTAATAATGTGTAATGATAGTGAAAATTTAAGGTGTCATGTTGCATCTTTGTTTTCATGGCTCAGTAAATTGATTCTATTTGTATTAAACATCCTGTAGTATAGCTAAATATAACAACAAGGCCCTCATCTGCTGTCACTATGGTGATGCTTTTATTAGATAGTCACTGCATGGGAAATGATGAGGTAGCCATTTAGATACAGGTTATTAAATGTGAATTTGATAATAATGTTGGATCCTGGCTTCATATTGAATGAAGAGAGTGTCCCACACAGTGGTTCGGCCTAATGTGGACACTTGTTAACCACAGGCTCACTTACCAACAACAACACTGACATTCAGCAACGTTGCTGAGAGGCAGAATGGCCACGTTGTTCCGTGGTAGCTTCACTGACATGAATTTGTCTTGGTTGGTTTTAGTGCTCTAACCTGTTGCACTTCTATCTCAGTATCCTGGTACATTATGTGGATAATAACATATGATGACAGGACTTGCATCAACATTTCATTTCATTTCATTTATTTCGTTCATGCGTTCATACACATACAAAATAACAACCCCTCAGCATATACATACATTCCATGAACGAAAGGAGCAGGAAGAAGAACAAAGTCTTATAAATACCTGCCCCTTTCTTCACNTACATTCCATGAACGAAAGGAGCAGGAAGAAGAACAAAGTCTTATAAATACCTGCCCCTTTCTTCACGACAAACAAACTCTAGGTTTATGTAGCACAACTTAAATGTACCCTTTACTACATTAACTGTTTAATCAAATAATTTAATCACAACCAAAAGATAAACGATCAAAATAAATATACTATCCATCAGACAGCTCAACATTTCTCATGTTCATAACAGCCAAATATTCTTTCTTTACACATTTTCTTAAATTGAAAAAAATTAGAACAACCTTTTAAGTCGTCATCTAATGAATTCCACAGTTTAACTCAATCTAGAGATACACGTCTGTTTCAGTGTCGCACGTGCAAACAGACTCCTAAAATCACATTTCCTTCTACAAGTGTGCTCTCATGCTCAACATGCTCTCATTATCTGGATGCTGCCTGCAATGCATTGTGATTGGATCTCAGTAGGCAGGCTGTTACACTATTTACACTCATCCTTCCTCTCTCTATGCACTGTGGACAAGCTTCATCCATTTATAAAATAAATAATAACTTTTGTTGCGGGGGTTATCGCAATCCACGTTCCAGTTTCAGGTTGCCATTTACTGTATGTTGTGACCCTGTTTCATTCACAAAGTTATTTTGAGTGGGAGTCACAGCATGCCGTAAATGGCTGCGAGCATTTACACTTCGTATTAACGTGCGATCTGGATAACGTGTTGAGATGGCATGTTAATGCAAGGTGTAAGTAGGGCATTTGTCTTTCTGTGTGATGGGTGTTCTTTTACAGGGCTCACCTCCCCTCAGTGTTTTTTCTCTGAACATAAGAAAACATTGTACCTTTTTGAATTTTATATCTTTGGAAGGTTCAGATAAGTGAGATTTGTTCCCCAACCTGTATAGAAACGTTTACTATGACATAAAGACTCCAGCAATATTTCTAAAAAGCAAGGATCAGTTGTACAATCTCGGCATGCCTCTCTCATACCTGAGACCTCACATGGCTCCTTCTCTCTTCACATATGAAAGAGATGACCATTGGTCCTTCTTGCTTGGGTTCCCAAGCCTATGTGTTTATAGGCAATTCTAATGAATCAATACTGGATTGGATGGCATGGCATATACTTTCAGCACTTCTGAAATATGACACACACACACATACACGACTGCATTCACTGAAGCGTGGAACTGTATATGTGTGGAAATGCCACCCACAAATGCACTTTGCATACACACATGCCATATAGTCTTTCACAGTTACAAAATGGAATGGAAAGAAATATGGGATTTGATCACCATCACTTCTCTCACCACTAATCACTATTAGTCATAATAATCACTAACAGTCATAATTCCAAGTAGGTAGTAAGAAACCCTTTTCCCACTTCATATTCACATACAGAGGCAGCAGAGATGATGCGGTATTGATACGTAATAGCAGTTAAAAGAAATGTTAATGTTAAGTGTTAATTTACTCTAAGTTACTGTTTTCTATTTCTCTCCTTCTTTTCTTTCCTCACTGTATCTTCTACCCATCTGGCCATCTATTTGTGTGTGTGTGTGTGTGTGTGTGTGTGTGTGTGTGTGTGTGTGTGTGTGTTAGTGACAGTGCAGTTCTTTCTGAGGCCAGGTCCTGCAGAGATTGCATGCATCTTTCACAGTCAGCCAGCATTTTACCAGCAGTCTCCATTTACACCGTCTGCTACACGACCAGCCATGACTGAACTACACTGAATACAGATTGGCTCATTTATAACAGGTAGCAGACGGCAGCGCATACAAACATATACTTTTTGTCTGATGTTTCATATTTGGTTTTCTTACATAAGGAATATTTCGTAGTCTGTTATTCCATGTAGTAACAGTTGAAAAAGGCACATTGATTGTACAGAAAATTAACTTTGGTGGAGTTTTGTAGACCGGAACAGCTACTTGCCGTATAACTCAAAAGACCAATTTATCCTAATTAATTGGTCTTGTGGTCTTGATTGAATAAATAGTTAATTCATTGACTCTTTTAATTCTAGGTTTTAAAAGTAATCAGCTTATCCATCAATGACTAGAGGTATTTAAGATATGAGCGGCTTTATCCAGTATTTACACAGGCCAGAAAAAGTGGTGAGAATGTCGATATGTCACTCACAGTATAATAACTCATAAACTAGTCTGTTTCTAATAATACCATCCTGTGTTTAACAGATGTTGCACCATTTCTTTTAAAATGATCAATTGATCAAAATTCAAATTAATGTTACTAAATTGTTCTGATTGTATCAATCCATATAATGTATGCAATAAATGCATTTAAAAAAACACTTAAATAAAAACAGGGATTAAAATTACAACAGATATTCAAAACACTCAACATTAAATTATGAACAAAATAAGTGACGCACAGAAACATTCATACATTGCATTTTCTATTGTCTCATCCACTTGCAATAATTATAACATGCTAAGATTTTTGAAATCCGAGTGTGAATCTTTCCAAAAGCTTTGTCACGTAGTTGTAGGATTGAGTCACACTGAGGTTTCCTCCAGCCTCTCATTCAGCTACAAACTATATAAATAGAAGCAAGAAGAAGCTCTCAATCTCATCTTGACAAGATGGCCCAATAGATTGCAACCATACTCTCATATTTGTTGGCCCATAGCACCTCTTGCCCTTTAGTTTAATGTATTATGTTACTGTGCACACATGGTACATACAGAAGCAGCAATGTACTTGATAATGGACCTGCATCTCAGACACAATGTTACCTTCAGGTCATGGTGTAATTGGATTTCATGCTTGAGAAGTGACACAAGGGGTGGGATTAGATTTCTCACGTTTGCCTGATATTCTTGCATATTTGAATCAATTCACAATAGGTTGGTAGGATTCAAAGAAATACTTGTGCATGCATAACATAACACAAGTATATAGGTATATTTGTAATTATATGACCGACCCATGCCATGAGAAATTTTTAAATCATAGCAAACCTGAACAACATAGTAACCAGAGATGTTGTACCTTTTCTATGATCTGCTTTAAACCTGAATAACTGCTAGTTTTGATATTATCAGTGACACAAATCGCTCTGTCTAATGTGAAAGGGTCTCCTGCAGTGACAAACTCGCAGAGAATTATTGCCAAATTCTGCAGCTAAATGGAGATTTCAGCCTTTTTTTTCACCCATTGATGTGGTTTTTCGGCACAAAAATACACTATTGTATTGTTTCCTCTCAATGGTTTTCACCTAAATGAAGACCCAGATATTTTTGTCAGGAGATGGTGGAGACTAAATCAGAGTTAAGTGAGAGTGAATACTTGGCTTCCATTCGTCAGATGGACAGAAACATGAATCCAGTGGGTTGGAAATAATGCTGCAAGTCTTCTGGATGTGTATATTGACAATTATTTACCCACATTAGCAGTTTACTCAGGGCTGTGTGTGTCAGCTTATTTTAATTCCCCCCCCATTGATCAAAAATAGATTATCTCAGCTAACGAGACTAGCTCCCAGTGTAGAAGTGGCACAGACAGACTAAAGATCTTCAAGAGCTGTCAATACGTAATACATGATATAACATTCTTCTGTCAGGATGTCATGAAGACTGTCAGCATGTTTTGATTCCCCCTTATATTTATCCTCTTTAGATAGCACCAGGATGAACAGAGTATGATTGGTGAGTAACTGTGTGTGGGGGTATACAATGGGTGAAGTGTGTATAGGAGGTGTATGAAATGTAAGTATAATCAGCAGCTCCTATGCTCAATTTGTCCTTGATTTCATCTTAAACAAGGATACCCATAACACAAACCAAGATATATCTATTCATACATTAAAATATACCTTTGAGAGATGTCTGATAAAGAAATAATTTATTTTCTCTAATTATCAAACTCTTTTCCTGCTGAGTCATCTGCTGTAATGAAAAAAAATCCTCAATTATCAATTCACTCAAGTTGCAAAATCCAAATCATCTATTGTGCTCTAATTGTTTCTCAGTGGAGGCCAATTTCCACCGGGCCCACAGAGGTCCACACACAGCATCAGTGAGAGAGATTTTCCACAGCCAGTGAGCTGACATTTATAATGTATTTCCTAAATGAAGAGCCCAATCAGCAGATCCCTCTTGCTTGATGCCTCAATCTGTTCCCTTGTCTCATTTCTAATTTATCTTACTTCCCCCAATACTTACTTCCCCCTGTACTGTGAAGTGCAGCTTGACATTAGTCCTTCGAAATGGCAGTGGGCAGTGATGTGAAGGCAGAAATGTTTGGCATGAATCCCACTCCCAAATTCAATTAAATTTCCAAAACTTCATAAAGTGCCTTTCATTTGTCGTCAGTTTGATTTTATCTGCGCCTTATGAAATGTGCAGTGATGTAAGGAATCTTAATGGATCCCTGCTGTAGCTTTGAATGTACCTGAAGTAATAAGTGCTAACAGTACAAGTTAGTCAAAAAAAAAAAAAAAAAAANAAAAAAAAAAAAAAAAAAAAAGAATCAGATTTACATATCATTCACCATATTCATCAGACAGATTTGCAGTCATTTGATCTCTTACCTATTTAATAAATGCTTTTATTCAAATCACTGATAAGGGTGACTAATAGGTCGTCCTATTCTTGGTTCTTTTTGATAAGATGTTGGAGCTATTATTGTGGTGTGTGTGCATGCGTGTGCGTGGATGCATGTGTGTGGGTACCTGTGTGCCTTTTGTTTTTTAATTTCTCTGAATAATTGTACATATCCACTCAAGTATGCTTGCCCCAAAAATATCAAAGAGAATATCCAGAAGTTATCATACTGTGTGAAGGATACTTATGTACTTATGAATGTACAGGATGTATGTACTGTATGCATGTATGTAGGGGAATAAAACATTGAATGGCATCGTTTTAAAATTAACATCTAGGTTATACCTTTATACATATGAGAAGGGCATCTTCTAACTGAATTTTTGAAGAAAAGAAGATTTCATACTGCAAATGGGAACAAAATGCAGTTTGATGTTTTACCTCAGAGAATCAATCTTCTACAAATTTCAGATGCAGCTTCTCAAAGAGTATGAGCCTTTTTTTTATTCATTGCTGAGAAACTTCAACTCTCTGTTAGAATGAGAAGAAAAGTCAAATTAAACTAATGTTGCTGTATTGACTCATATTTCTTTGCCCTGTATTGCGATTATTCTGTTAAAAATAGAGTCTTCACGTCTCCAGCTTCTGCAGCTTTTAGACCTTACAAGCTTTTTGTTTGATGATTAAGTACTAAAAATGTCCTTGTCCTAATCAACATTAAAATAAAATAGAGAGCTGATTTGTGATTTCATTTAGGTAAACCTGGGGGAGGTTTATGTAAGATTTTTTTTTTCATACAAACTTTTTAGCAGATATTATAAACAGGCCATCTCTTTTGATTCAAAGCTAATCCAGCTTCATTTGTATGACCCTTGGTCAAAGGTAAGTCTTAGGGTGTTTTCACACCAAGTTTATTTTGAGCATTTGTTTTGGACCCTTGAGAATTTCCCCCTTATGTTTTGTTCATTTAGATATATGTGAACACAGTAACTGGGGTCTTCAAACCAATCTGACCAACACCACGATTTCAGTCAAACTATGGAGCATTTGTGGTCTGAACATGATCCACACTAGTCCCAAACCAACTACGAGGCAATCAGTTGATCCATTGATTGATCTAGAACCAGAAAGTGTTGTGTGTGCTTAACGCTTAGCTACAACATGCAACATTGTAATGATTTAGTACCTGATTCAGACCAGAGCAAATGGACTACAGGTCTACAGAATGCTCTTAAAGTACCGTATATACTCAAGTATAAGCCAAGTTTTATTTACTGAATTTCACAACGTAAATCGGGGGTCGGCTTGTAACATGAGTAATTCAAATTGGATCCCAGAGAATTAAATTTCCAAGGGTGGAAATAATACCCATTACCACTACCCATGGAAAATAGTTTAAATCATACCTTAGAATGATGTATTTCCTGATTANCCATTACCACTACCCATGGAAAATAGTTTAAATCATACCTTAGAATGATGTATTTCCTGATTAAACTTCTTATCCAGCACATTTTGCGGCAGCCAGTAAGCCATGATCTGTCAGTTACTGTAATCAGCTGCTGAAATAAATATCATGTTTACTGGTACGTGGATTATTTTCAGAAAATCAGAGGAATACTATAACAATACCCTGAAAAACAGGTAATTTGCTAAACAAATACACTGATGGAATAACATCAGGGGGTCGGCTGAGAGAATTCCAAAACTCCATATCGAGGAATGTCCAGCACACAGACAGGCCCTCATCAACTCAGGTACAGGATAATTACTGAAAACATGTAATAGGTGAAATTCTTAATTAAAAAAAAAAAAAAAANAGCTCATTTGTAAAGCTTTCCTTACCTTCATCAATGCGAGTCAGACAAGGAAGAGGAGTCCAGAAAACTTAATGTTAGTTAATGTCACTTACGGTAATCAGCTTTACCGGTACCGTTAAGTGGATTATTTTCAGAAAATCATAGGAATACCATGAAAATTCTCAGAAAAAACAGGTAGTCTGCTGAATAAATGGAACAACATCAGGGGGTCAGCTTATATGCGGGTTTCTTTCAAAATCTAAATTTGCAGGTCAAAATCAGGGGGGTCAGCTTATAGTCGAGATGGGCTTATAGTCGAGTATATACGGTACTCTGTGGTACTACAGCAGCAGTTGTGTGTTCAGTGCCCATGTTATTGTGTACCTCTGCAAGATAAACATATGTCCACTGGCACACAGACAAACATAATTAAGCATAAAGTCCAAGCACTATTGAACCTCTCCAGTTTATGTTATCGTACGGGATATATAGTGATTGTACAGCCATTTGTTGAGGCTTGAGGTGACAACCCTCATGCAGTATTACCATATAGCTTCTGCAATGCTGTGGGTGTTATAGAACTGTCTGGAATATGGATGAGAGGGAGGCTGTGGTGATTGAAAAGTGCTAAAGCGAGTCGGTGCCTTTGTACTTTGTTCTCTCCAAGGTGTAGGAGAGAGAGAGAGATGCAGTGAGACACAAAGAGAAAGAGAAAGCAGGCCAGAGAAGAGTAAAGTACACAACAAGGTGGAGCTACTTCCTGCATCTTGTTAGCCTGAGCCTGCACACGTTACCCTTGAGCACTAGATCGCAATCAGATTATTTTAACATGATTTGCAATGCTACAAAAGCCTTGAGCCTCAGTGTGTGTGTGTCCATGTATATGTGTTTATAGCAAGATAGGCTTTCTTTTCTGTTTAAAAAAAAATGCATTAAACAGTACGGTTTCATAACACACAAATGCTGACAAAGTTTTCCTCACGTCTCTTCCAGAAACCTCCTGTCCGGATCTTGGCGCGTGAGAAATGAGCTGCCAATGTAAGTGTTTTGCCTGACCTCAGCACTCAACTGGTAATGCTTTTAAATTAATTAAACTGACTGAAAGTTGTAATTGCGGATTACAAACACACACACACACAAAGTCATAGCCTTGAACTTGTAACCTTACTAACTACTTTCTCTCCACTAACCATTAGGGAAGGGATTTGCCTTCATGTATTACCAGCTAATTGCTATTCCCTGCAAACACATGATGGGGATCAAAGCAGAGCTTACTGCAGGACATACCAATAAAATTCAAGTTTCAAACCTTGCTGCAGTATTATGCTACTGAATTCCCCCTTTTGTTTTTGGTTCATCATGCCAAGTACAAGGAGGGCTTCAGGCTCTATTAATAATTTATGAGGATGTGAGACTTTACAGTTAGTTTTCTTGAAGCTTCCGTGCCTGCATTTAAAGCCCTGCAGGAATGGCTCTGAACACCTTTCAAGCAGTTCTTAATGCAGCGTAGTCAGTCAGTGCTGCTTACAGCAAAGATAGGAATCAGCAACTTTATCAAAATCACTGTGAATCAGAAAGTGAGATTTTGGAAAAAAGTTAGCCATAAAAATACAGCTCAGAATTTTTTGTTTTGTTTTTTTTTTTTTATCTGCAGTACATTCACACAAAAGTGGATTAATGTAAATCAGACTCCAATCCATGTTGCATCTCATCTAGATTTTGTTTTACTCTGTAATATGTACACTAGCATGCAAATGTTTGGAATCATCCATAAATTTTCATGTATTTGATAAAAATTGATAATTTTATTAACCAAGCTGACATTTAATTGATTTAAATATCTGGCCAAGACCTTAATAATGTTGCAAATTGCTATTACTGCCAGTAATGAGTAGTTTATAATTAGTTATTCACATAAAACTGCAAAGCTCCATTTTCAGCAGCCATTACTCCAGTGTCCATACGTTAAACGTTTAGCTCATCTTACGTTATCCTGTTTAAATGCTAATTGGTTTTTAGAAACACCTTTGTAACTGTGTTAGCACACCTGAAACCCATTATTCTGTTCGACTAAGCAGGTAAATTGTCTTTACCTGGGTTACAAGGTACTTCGATTCCTACACTTCAATTCTGGGTTCAAAAATTCAAATTCAAAAGAAAGACAGTTTTCTTAGGTTGGTTTGTGAAATGAAAGGTATTTCCATGAGTCACATTGCCAGGAAATTGAAGATTTCATACAAAGGTGTTCACCATTGTCTTGAGAGAAAAGGATAAACTAACAAACTGGATCTAACCAGGACAGAACAAGAAGTGGGAGGCCCAGATGCACAGCTGCTCAAGAGGATAAGTACATCGGAATCTGTTGTTTGACACCTTTCTGGTCTTCATTTGGCTGCTTCCTTTAATAGTACACACCAAATACCAGTGTCATCAGCAACAGTGAAAAGACAACTCCAGGATGCTGGCCTAAAACTCAGAGTTTTAAAGAAAAATGTCATATATAAAATTGGCAAATTTAAAAAAAAAAAACAAAAAGGTTAAAATGGGCAAAAGAACACAGACAATGGATGGTGAATGACTGGAAAATAGAATGAGATGGATGAGATTAAGTTTGAGGTACATGAAGATGAGCTCATGAAGATGAGATCATTGAAGAACATATGTGAGACGTAGAGGAAAATAAAGGATGCTGGAGGAGTGCAGAACTACAGATGGCATNAGAACACAGACAATGGATGGTGAATGACTGGAAAATAGAATGAGATGGATGAGATTAAGTTTGAGGTGTTGCAAGAACATATGTGAGACGTAGAGGAAAATAAAGGATGCTGGAGGAGTGCAGAACTACAGATGGCATGNAAGAACATATGTGAGACGTAGAGGAAAATAAAGGATGCTGGAGGAGTGCAGAACTACAGATGGCATGGATTGGAATTTGCCCTGAAAATCTCAAAACTGACAGCTAGAATCCCAAATGTCTGCAAAGCCATAATTGCTGCAAATGGAGGATTCTTTGATCAATGTAAAGTTTGATGAATAAAACAATTTTATCAAATTAAAAGAATGTTATGACAATGCCAGTGTATTTACTATAATTTCTGATCAATTTAATGATACCCTGATGAATAACAGTATCATTTTCTGTCAAATACGTGAAAATTTCTGGATGATTTCAAACCTTTGGACTCTAGCGTGACTATGATATGTGTGATGTAATTACAATTGGGGAAATGTATACATCACAGATCATTGCACAGTGGATCTTTTTTTATCTTTATCAGAGTGTAAATCCTTAGAACTGCTGAATAGCAGAAGGTCCCAAACAAATGTACAAGGCTTCTGTCTTTTTCTTTATTTTGATTGTAATGGAAATTTGAAACTGCATCCATGGTTCTGCACCAAATTCAGTTTTTTAAGGATTATACGACTGCTTCTCACACACTTCCACATATTCAGTGTCTTATCCCTGTCTTTTACTTCTTCACAGTCACCTATACACACACAATCACTTGGTTTTTGTTGTATCTCTTTATTATTTAAATCCACACCTCCTATGTCACATTCACGCGGCTATACATGTATTTGCATACAAATGCTATTCGTGGTACACATGCATATGCAGCCACCTTTACCGACCCACATGCGCAAAGACTTCCAGTTTTCAGTGGAAACAAGGGTCCTGCCAGCCACGTTGCTGTGGTGAGGAGATAAGAGGAAGCTCCAATCACAGGTCTCCTCTCTGTCCTTCCCATAAGGCCTTTGAAGAGTCTCCCTGGGGTGCAGAATGAGAGGGTGTAACTGACATCATACTCACAACAGGCCGTGCTAGTACTGTTAGGAACAGATTTTGAGGTCTGTTTTGTAGACAAATTTTGTACAATAACCATGTACCAGAATGATTGTTGTTTCATATATCAAACTAATCATACTGCTTACTTATACCGTGTTTTACTGATTTACATTGACCCATTTCACATGCTTTTTGTTGTTTATCCACTCTCCAGAAAGTCTATTAATTCGTTTTTTACGTAGCAACAGTCTGTTCCTCTGTCTGTGTAATAACACACAGATAAAGGAGATAATGAGCCTAATTACAGATATTCTTATGTGTACCCCTCCCCCAGTGTTATCACTGATTGCTGGGTTATTTTAAGCAATAGAGATCCTAGAAAATGCTTTCTTTCCCCATCCTCAGGACTCATTACGAGTATATTCCAGCTTAGCATGTTGTTCTTCTTGAAGGCATGGACCGACATGCTTGAAGGGGTCAACTTGATATGCACAGCACTCACAAGGGAATAATTTCCAGATCAATGAGGAAAGGCAGAAAGGATTCAGCCACATTATTGAAACAGTATGATCACAGTGGGGCTCACTCTGTGAATGAGAATGTAGGGAGGACAGGAGGGACGGCTGTGATTGATGCATTACTTTTTCATCTTTGTTCCCACGCAAAGACAAGGAGACTCTGGCAATTCAGTCAAAATGCACAACTTCTTTTGTGTCTCTGTATCTGTTTTCTCTCCACACTTCACATTGCAAAGCGTTCATCCTTTGCTATTAAAAAGCATCTTATGTGTGCAGACAATAACAAGCAGTCGGATGAACCAGGAATCAGTTCTGAACAATAACACATTATTTACTGCTGCCTTCAACTTTATTTTGCTCTACACATAAAGATTTAAAATATGGTATGAAATCTACTATTTTCTAACTTTTATCATTTTGTCATACATAATGTAAGTTTTAAAGAGTCCAACTAGATGACCAAACTCACATTTAGTTAAGGACTGTACCAGTGACTTTGCATGTTTGAACCCAATAAATACAACCCACATACATGTTACATTACTTCCAAAACACACGCCTGAATGAATCTTTTTGAATTGTTTTTCCTACCTTCCAGGCAGCCATTGGTTTCAGTTTATTACAGTACGCTATTAAAAAAAATCAATTTATATAAACTTAAAATATGCTTGGGATAGGTAACCCATCACAATGAACAAAACATCTATTAAATAAGTTTAACGTTTCAACGTGGATTCAACACGGAGCTACACAGAAGAAAAAATATGTCTAGCAAGGAATTTATTCCCAGGAGAAGATTGCTCTTTTACCGTGAAATTAAAATCAGTACAGTTCATTTTAATTTCATGGTTATCATGCATAAGTGTTAGCATGCAAAATGTTGAATTCTGATTTTAAAATATTGAAGGACAAACGACACAAACTGAAGTATGGTTTTATATTTTGAAAAATGGTTAGCAGCAACATAACATGTATGCAGGTAGTAATTAATGGGCTGAAACATCACCAGTATTTCCTTTAAATATACAGTATATAAATGTTCAAATATATTGGAACTCCCACACTGTAGGCATTACAAGCAGAAAATTAATTACCATCACTCCTTGCTGTTGTGTGTAGGTCAACATCATCTATGCTTCAAAAAACATCACCACAAAGACGTATTTCCTGCTTCAGTGCAGTTTAACAAGGTAATGAGTCTCAGTGTGGTAATCAAACCACAGCAGGTTCTAAAGCTCATGGGAGCCTTTTGAGTAAGCAGGGCTGCAGTGCAGTAAAAGTGCCTCTTATTTGTAAATCACGTTTTGGAACAAATCATCAGAGAAGAAAAGACCCTTATTTTATGACTGAAAGTTTGGTAGGATCTTGGGTTTTATAGATTCTTGGCCATGATATAAGTTCAAATATTGTTTATCAACTATAATACTTAATCCTGAGGTTTGTGAGTGTGGAAAAAAGCAATGTTGTAATGTTTTTCTATGTATCTATCAGTTCTCATTTTATGGTGCAATGGATCTTAGAATAAAGGAATAAAGCAAATTCTGACAAGATAAGTATTTAAAACAATCACTTTGCCTTTTTCACCTCTTTCATGGCAAATTTGCAGTTTTCTTTCCATTGAATATTACGCAGTAATGTGTAACGTCTGAGCTTCAGCTGAGTGGTGTGTGTCACATTCAAAATTTGAAGGACAATATACGGATAGAGCCACTTCACTTTCCCAAAAGAACACTTTTTTATATAATGGCAGTTTTTTTATGTGCTATAAGTGTGATTTTAAGACACAGTCATTGTCCAATGAGAGGTGATGCTTTTACAAACAGCAAGACAACAACTAATAAAGATGTTCAACGTTATTTGGGACATACACCATGGCCAACAACGTCTGTGGTGGACAGGCTGTCTAATGAATACACCAGCAACAGCATGTTGTATGCATATATCAAAAATACACACACTGTACTGTATGTGTGTATATACATATATATATATATATAGGTTAAAATTGGACACAAAAATTATTCTGCAGTGCATGTGACTTTGGGCAACAGCTGTTCCATAGTTCACATCTGCTAAATGTCAATGCTCTGCATCATATAAAACTGAATTTATATACTCACTGTCTCTGCCTGTCCTTTTGGCTTTATGACTGTTTCCATGGCAACAGCTCATCCCAGTATGGTTGACAACTGACAAGCTGACAGACAGCCATTGGGGTATTATTGTGACGTCACTTGACGATTGTCAGGAATGAATGCAGACTTGACTCACTTGATGCCAGAAGGGGACCCCTGTCCTCTCTCCCCGTCACTGCTCAGATCAGGGATCCAGACAGGAAGTGACTTTTCACCCTTTCCTTTCAAAGCAGGGACTCTCACTGACCCCAGTGTAGGCATGCTAATATGTTGGACTGAAGTATGGATTGTGTGTGACAGGCCAAGGGCACTTTGGAGTGGGTTAGGCTTGAGGCTTAGCCTGGTGGGATTTATGGCCGTACTCTGCTTGTTCATGATGGGCTGTGGGTGACTTTTCATAATAGCTCACCTACGCATGGTGCAGCTACTCTTAGACACCACAAAATGTCTGAGCTAAGTCTTATTATGAAAGATATCAGGTCTTATAGAGGTTTACTCATTATGAAGCATCAACCCTTATCATACCCCATCATTTAACCACAACTTGCACTCTGGAGGTTATCCGGAGTGCGTTCAGTTGAAAAGCATGCCTCTGCAGCTGAAGGCAGACTGGCTGAATACTGACAGAAACTTCAAATTTTAATGCTCAGTGTCATTATGAATGTTGTTTGCCACAGCATATGATTTGAGAGAGACCTGATTACACTAATTTAATGCTACAGTGTGACATCAAATAAAGCACAGCTATGGTTGCTTAGCAAAATTAGGATGTGAGTATTTACTATGCAAAGATAATTAGATAAAGATAAAGATATTGGTATCTTTTAGCCTTTGAAGTGGATCCTTATTGTGTGTTGAATTGTGAGAGGTGGTGTGTGTGTGTGTGTGTGTGTGTGAGAGAGAGAGAGTTTTATGTGAACGTGCATTTGGATGGTGTCTTGGCATTCAAGCATCTTAATATGTGCATGCATAGAAACATGAGTTCATGTTCGTGCATTCGTGCACATGTGCATATCTGCATGTCTGTTTGCATTAGTCCTTCTGATGCGCCCTGAATCTAGAAACAAAGGCCACAGCTGTAGTCCAGAACCCTCTCTTCGCTCTGGGGTGAGCGAAGCACAGAGGGAGAGATGTCCATCTGTATTTTCTGATGTCCATCTGTATTTACTGTTAAAAATACAATCTGAAATGCACCTTTAGACCATGTCTGGCCACCATGATGTCCTTCAGCTGAGTTGGGTTCAGGTTGGATGTGGGCTTAGGTTAGTGTTTGATCCTTTTAAATGCAGTAGGGGTTCAAGCAGCTAACCACTGCTCCCATTTCCTGCATGTTTAAAAAGAATAGTGATTATAATGTGGAGCTGATTTACAGAGTATAGTTAATGTTCTGCTGCTTTTGAAATGATTTATTGAACTGACAGGAGTGAGTCTGTTGAATAAATCATGATTTGGGATGAAATGGTTCATGCACATTGTATCCAATAGTCCATCTGACTGAATGGTTTTGCTTGTATCTCTGACTGGTGATTTGCTCAGTGGAGTTTCCATGTGGTTGCCTTCACACCTTGGCCCAGCAGATCCTCAAAGGGACAGCAACAAGGGCAGAGGGGCAGAGAGCTGGTGGTGAATGCTGGAACGCAGCCATTGACAGCTTAGAGGTGAAGGTCAAATAAAGGACTGACAATACAATGCTGTATGTCGCTGTTTTGCTTTATGATTGACGGTTAGCAATGTCCTCCTTTTTGTATTCGGCTTAGCAGTAGCTCTGGTTTATAATGATGCATTTTTATGAACTGATTCAGTCTCAGATTTGGCTCTAGACCTGAACTATTGCACAAATGTTTAGCCAGCAATTCTGTTTGCTTACCATGTGGATAATAAAACAGACTGAGAAATAACTTGACAGAAAATCAACACATTTTGTCATTAATATGCAAAATATAACTGGTTATCACGACTGTCAAATCAATATGCTATGAGTGGGATTTAAATATTTTTCAGTTTATACACTTGTGCCACCCAAACTACAGTGGTTGATTAACTATTTTGGCTTTGAGGCATGACCCTTCAAAACCTATTGGACTGTTTCAGAAATACTGAATTACAATGGTAAACACTACATTAAAGGACCATATCAGTGATTTTACATGTTTGAACACAATAAATACTACCCTCATACATGTTACTGACAAAATTTTCCAAAACATTAAATAGTGTTTTATTTTTCATGTTATTTTGCCAAATCCCCTAATCTTTCAAATTCAAATGTTCAGGTGATACACCACCTTAAAATTCAATGTTTCTGCTAACAGTTAAGCACAACTGAAGACACAGTCTTTTTAATTTCTCGGTAAAAGCAGCCTTCTCCTGCGACTGTATTGCCTGGCAGAGACGTACATTTTCTTCTGGGTAGCTTTGTGTTGGATCGATTAAATGAAGTCACTTCAACAAAAAAATTTAATAGAAGTTTTGTTTGCTGTGATGGATTACTTATCTACGTACGCTTCAAGTCTCTGCAATTTGATTTTTATAGTGTACTGAAATGAACTGAAACCAATAACAGTCTGGAAGGTAGGAGAAAACTATTCTAAAATTCTACTGCTCCAATAGCATGTTTTGGAACATGGTTAGCATTAGCAGTAACTTGTATGCACGTATACATATATACGTGCATACAAGTTACTGCATACAAGTTATATATATATATATGTTGGGCTCAATCATGCAAAATCACCAGTATGCTCCTTTAACCGGAAAGCAACTCTTGGGGCAGTAATGGATAAAAACTGTTCAGAGAGCAAAATGTTTTGTTGATACACAACGTTAATCTGAATTTCTGCAAATACTGTAAACATTTTTGATAATCACAGATTCAAATTTGCAAATAATCTTTGTAAAGTGAAATGCAACGGTGAGTGATCAGTGCTGGAACAACTTTAGAAGAGGTGCATCCTTAAATATAAAACCTAACACTTAGTACTGAAGTTCATCATCTATGATGTTTTAGTTCTGAAATCTTCAGATGGTGCGTTCAAGTTCAGCTGTAAAGTTATTCACTGTATTTTTGATTATTCATCCCGAAAAATGAACAAATCAAAACAGCATTTTTTTTTTTTTTTTAATGTACTAGTGTCAAAACAGAAATACTTTTTAAGGCCAGGGAAAGTTCCATCTCCATCATAAGCAGTGAAGTGGCGTCACTGCCTTTCAGTGACTTCCTTTCTGGCTCGCAGTCTTCTGAGATGGGCTAAAATGAGTGGGCCATCTATCACAACAGAGGGGAGCACAGGAAATTTATAGCTGTGAAAATAGGCCAGAGCACAGCACTGATGGAATAGACAGTGTAATTAGGACAAGGTTAGTCTGCTTCACACACGCGCACGCGCACACACACACACACACACATATGTGCATTCACACTTACATTTATTATTCATTATGTGTCACATACATAAAAGTGAGTAAGTGTGTATGCATGTCTTAACTGGGAAACACGAAGAGGCATTCAGTGGCGGATAAATTGTTGAATTACTCCTCACTTAAAAAAGAAAATAATAATTTAAAACAACGATGCATCTAAGAAAACACAAATTATACAAGGAGGCTTTGGCAGTTTTAGTTTTGAACATGCATACTGTACGTCTCACATTTTCACACCCATTTACACCCTCACACCTTTACAGGAATGCACACATGCATTAAACACACACTAACACAACTATTCCAGTATCAGTATGTTTGTTCTGTGTGTGCTATATGCTTTAAATTGTATTCATAATAGTCTTAATATACTGTATCCTTTTTTGCCATTGGTTCACCTGCTAACCTTTCCCTTTTTCTTTGCAATCGTCCCCATCTTGCTGCCTTCTATCTCTCCATCTTATCTTCCCCGCCTTCTTTATATTTTTCTCTTTTTCCCTGAACAGAGTTTACAACACATTTACTCATTTTCACACATTCTTGTTCCCTTTAGATTACTTTCATTTTCGCTGCCGTCAAAACCCACACCTTTCTCCTCGCAGCTTTTTCTTCACTTCCTTCAAACACAGACACACACAGATACAGACACACACAGATATTCACACAGAGATCTCTCCACTGTCTTCCAGGGCAGTGCTGTAAGCCTATGGAGCAGATGGGCTCAGGCTGACTGACAGAGCTGTGCTGTGACAAACTGCCTGTCTGTACAGTGCTGCTCAGATGAAGGGATGATGTCCTTTGCACAGTAGCCCATCTAAATCTGGCACACCACAGACTTGACAGTCTAGAATCTGGTAACTGGTTTAAAAATCTGGCAACCCAGGGGCTACAACACAGGCCACCCAGAGGCTTTTTGATTGAGAATCTAATAACCATTTCCATATTTTCAGAAAGGAAATTCTTTGATTTAATGTTCAAAATTTTCCTCCAAATCCCCTATTACCTCTACACCAACACTAATAGTACTTTGACAAATTAGCATAAAATTCTAGACTGAAATACTGCCCATGGTCTGTCATTCTGTGATTTATGAGCACCATCAGAAAAAAATAAAAGCTTGAAAAACAATAATGTTGCAGGGATGGCTCTTGGAGCTTGTTCCTTTAATTGTTATTAAAGAGAGAGAGAGAGAGAGAGAGACACTAAATATAGATAGATCAGTGAAAGCGATGGATGTACGTTAGTAGAAACACAGTTCTGCTTTTATTGCGTGTGATCGCCCTCTTGTGGTCGGAAGGGTAGACTGCCTGTGGCTCTGTGGTTGTGGTAGCTGAGAATGAGTAAGGTCGTGAATTAGACACGGTGCCAAACACCCCTTTTCCCACACGAGGAGCAGATGGCAGCTCCCCAGTGCACAAGGCAGGAAGATGCTGCCACCAGAAGCTCCTAGCAGGGTGTAAAAACACACAAACACATGCATGTTAACATACATGTATGCATGCATTTATGAGTATATAATGTATGAGGACTATACACACCAACACAGACACACAAGCATTTTCCATCTTACAGCTTCTTAATGTATGCAGTAGCTTCTGTCTTGTCTGAGGGTCAGAATGTCACCTGACCTCTTTTTCTTTCCTT
Organism: Lucifuga dentata; assembly: GCA_014773175.1. Taxonomy (NCBI): domain Eukaryota; kingdom Metazoa; phylum Chordata; class Actinopteri; order Ophidiiformes; family Bythitidae; genus Lucifuga; species Lucifuga dentata. The sequence continues at coordinate 651 of VXCM01002947.1, read as the reverse complement.
TACTTACTGGTGACTCTGTAGCAGTTCTGTCACATCACTGATTATGCATGATGCATAAATAATGATATATTACACTGCTCTTTTACGCTCTGCTTCATGATAAATAAATTAACCTGGCATGATTTCCAGCACTCTGAGTCATCCTGACAAGTTCAAGCCACAAATAAGCTGAAGCTTTAACATTTTTTTATACAGAGGAGTGAAATATTTTCCTGGACCACAGTGATGGCATATAAGATGGCAACATGACACGAATTTTAGTTATACGACTACTACTACCACTACCACTACTACTACTACACTGAAAAAACAAACTTTTTGGTATAGTAAAATATACTAAATGAACTGACATAATTTCTACATTGTAATATTAAGTTTCAATGAGAACTAGAATTTCTTAAATAAAAAATGTATATTTTATTCATGTAATAAACAAATTGTGTGAGAGAAGTAAGTTTTACTATATATTCGCTCGTAGTATTTAAATGTTTTATATTCGCTGCACGTAAACCTAAAAACACTAAGTAAATTTTAATCTAAAAATCTAGCACGTTTGAATCGGCGCATGCGCCTTTTGACAGGACAAGAAACCCGCGAGTTTTTGGATCGGAGCATCAAGACGGCTGTTTCCACCACGAAGAAAGGCGGCTG